>JACEFZ010014592.1:0-24535 GCA_014155875.1 Cepaea nemoralis
GGAATTAGAACGGAGGTAGCCTTTTCATAGATGTAAAATATATTGATCAATTAACGGCAGTGAGAAAAAGAGTGTTGGAGTTGTATACAGTGCATGTGCATAATGAACAGTTAGCAGACAAGCTGGGAAACAACTAAAGGCAATGGAAATGTAGTTTCTGAGGAGACAACAACGATGAGGAGACGGCATGGATGGACAGTAAAACAAACGAGTCAGTTCTACAAGAAACAAATAAAAGCTGTACATAGATTAGATAAATTTGACGTAGACAGTCTTGATTTTTCGGGCACGTTCTTATGATAAGAAAAACAAAACTGGAAACCTTAGATACAACTGGCGAATTCGATGGGGAAAGAGCGAGAGGAAAGCATTGCGAAAATGCCAGTGTGGCTTGGCTACATGGCATAATCGAGACAAGAACACAGTCCTGAAGCAAGACGCTGGAGATTATGTGAAATGACGAACCATGACAGAACACACTTAATGGCACAGCACAGTGAATGAAGTTGCAGTAAGATAATGGATAATTTTTTATGGAAAACATAACAACAGGCGGCGAATTAAGACCATCATTACAAGTAATAAATGATCGAAGTGGCAATACGTTAACATAGAGTAAAGATATACTAGAAAGATTAAGTAAGTACTGTGGATAAATTTACGAAAAAATGCCAAAAAAACCCAGCTAATATACCTAACAACGAAGAAAATGAAGCAGAATCATTATTACAGGAAGTTCGAACAACAACAACATTGTGTGGAGAAAGGGAAGTTGACATATGGTAACGATATGCCACAGGAACTAATCCAGACAAGGGGAGAACCCAGAGTCCTTGTCTACCAAACACAATGTTTATTGATCTGAAGAAATAAAAACGCTGTTTGGCCGTAAGCATGGAAGAAAATAATCTACATTCCTCTCCTATAGACACAACATTTAAAACCGTTCATCAACCATCGGAATAATCATTCATATTAGCAAAACCATCCTGCATAAAATCAAGTAAAGGGCTGACAGTAAGAATATGGAGTGCAAGTATGTACATGTACGAGACAGGACTGAAGAATCATGGACCATGTCTTCAACACGAGAACCATTTTAGAGAGATGTAGGGAATAATATGCAGATCTTCAATCTTGGGTGGTACACTACAGTAAGGTGTTGGACTGCATCCAAGACAAACATGGTGAAACGTCTGCATCAAAGACAGACATGGTGAAACGTCTGCATCCAAGACAGACATGGTGAAACGTCATGACAGGTGTGACGTTTCCAGCGCAGTTGCTCCAGTCTGTTGAATTATTAGACCGTGAACAGCAAGCAACCCTCGGAGTAGTCTGTGAAACATCACATAGCTTGAGGTGCTATCATAGGTCATTTAATTCATATACGTAGTCATATAAGCTCCCGTTCCCGACTATCTGTCTGTCTGTCTGTCTGTCTGTCTGTCTGTCTGTCTGTCTGTCTGTCTGTCTGTCTGTCTGACCCGGCCCGGCTTCACCCAGTCCCTGGTGGGGAGCATCTCATCTAATTCATATACGTAGTCATATAAGCTCCCGTTCCTGACTATCTGTCTGTCTGTCTGTCTGTCTGTCTGTCTATCTGTCTGTCTGTCTGAGCCGGCCCGACTTCACCCAGTCCCTGGTGGGGAGCATCTCATTTAATTCATATAAGTAATCATATAAGCTCCCGTTCCCGACTATCTGTCTGTCTGTCTGTCTATCTATCTGACCCGGCGTGGCTTCGCCCAGCTCCTGGCGGGGAGCCTCTCATTAAATTCACACAGTAACTTAAAAGAATGTCCTTCCACACACCATCCATTATTTTTTATGAAAACTGTTTTTAATCACCTACATGACTGTAGATAACTTCTTTAAGCATAAAATGATGAGTTACAATGTTATGCATTATGCATTATTTTTATGAAAACTTTGAAAATGCCTTAAAGATTATATCATTATTTATTATAACTCATATGCCCAAAAATAACTATAGACAAAGAGTTTATAAATCTTTGAAAGCGATGCAACAACATGACTATAAAGTATATAGAAATGTTATTAAAAGTTATGCCCCTTGAAATAACTTTTCTAGATTTAAGTCCCCTTGCTATATAGAAATATATAATGAAAAATGAAATATTACATTTTAGTAAGTAAGTAGCCGATTCGGAGATTAATTATGTGTTCTGCGCGTGTTTCTTAACATCAATTTGTTCAAATAAAGATGAACCTACGACAGGTCCAGCAAACCGGTAGGGAATTTATTTGTTCAAGAACTATTGCTCGAGAATTATGGAGGAATTTGAGAGAAAAACGCAGCTCTATCAGCGTTAACGCCGGAAACTACACACCGAAGCGACACAACAAGCGACTAACGACGACAACTGCTAAATTTCGACACACTTCAAATAGAAAGGAGATTTTTGCAACTTGGAATGTTACAGGTCTAGGATATAAGGAACCAGCTCTCGTAGAGTTTATGAAACAATCAAATATTCAATTATTAGGACTCGCAGACACTAGGAAAAAGGGGCAGAACACGAAACAAACACATGAAGGTTACGACCAGCGAGCTACAGCTAAACATGGAGTGGGTGTTTTGTTGCATCCAGACAAAGCGAAAGCAATTATCAACACTAAATTTATATCAGAAAGGATAATACTAGTACAGATCAAAGAAGGAAATAGAACAACAACTTTTATACAAACATACGCCCCATGTAATGACACTTACAGCGTCGAAGACAAAGACGAATATTTTGATAACCTTGCAGACACGTTAAATAATGTCAAGGAGACAGATGAACTAGTTGTGATGGGTGATTTTAACGGACGAATAGGCACACAAAGAACACCGTGGGAGGATTGCATGGGGCCATTCAGCGACACAGAGACTGATTGTAACAGCAATGGTCAACATCTACTCAACATATGTTCGGAACATGGACTAATAATAACAAATAGTTTTTTCAACATCGTCGTAGCCACACCAAAACCTGGTATAAATGGAATGACATAAACCAAGCATCCCAAATTGACTTTATTCTAATTAGGAAATCAGACAGAAGGCTACTATTAAATTCAAGCGCACTCCCAAATACAGATGTTGATACTGATCACAAGCCAGTCATAATAAGGAAGATTTCACCACACAGGAAAATAAGAAACAAAAAGGTAACAACACATGTCATCAATTATAGGAGGCTGCAGGAAAATACGGTTAAAGACGAATTCAATCAAGAAATCCAAAACCTACATAAGAACATCCCTGATGACCACTCAAGCGTAGATAAGGAATGGACATGTTTCAAGGCTGCCATGCTCGACACACTGAAAAATAAATGTGGAACAAAGAAAGTAGGGCAGGACAAAAGATTAAGAACAGCCTGGTGGAACAACGAAGTTAAAGATAGCATATTCAAAAAGAAGGTAGCATTCAAAAAGTGGATCACAACTAAATCTGAACAGGACTATATTATTTATAGAATAGCACGACGTAATGCCAAACGAACAATTAGAGCATCTAAAGATGAATCCTGGAGAATATACGGTGAACAGATGGCGACCCTTAGCAAAGACTGCCAAGAGAATTTTATAAACGTGTCACCACAATTAGAAACAGAGATGCATGTTACAACCCAACCACCATCATAAACAGCAAAAGAAGTATGCCAATATTTAATCCACAACAAAGACTAGCAAGGTGGGCAGAATACTTTCAAGACCTTCTTAACCCCACAGATAACATAGGAAACCTCACTTTTGTGCCTAAACGCCAGGGACAGCAAGAACCAAATTTCATACCTGCAGAAGTCAAAGCAGTTATACAGAAAAGTCCTAAAAATAAATCACCAGGTCCAGATGGAATAACCATAAAAGCTATTCAGGCCTGTGGGGAAACAGGAGTTAAATGGCTAACAAGACTTTTTAATATAGGGAAAATGTATGCAAAACTTTTGGAACAAAGAGCTAGACCAATAGTTGAACAACAGTTAAGCAAAGCACAATTTGGTTTTCGGAAAGGTAAAAGTTGCACTGATGCATTATTTACACTTAGACAAATTTGTGAAAAAACTATTGAATATAGTGACCAGCAGAATATTGTGTTTGTAGATCAGGAAAAGGCTTTTGATAGAGTAGACAGATACAAATTATGGACCATCCTTGAAGACTATGGGATAGAAGGGCAACTGCTAGAAAACATCATAGCCATGTACCACTCGAGCCAAAGTGCAGTAAGAACACAGGAAGGTATATCAGATATGTTCACAGTCAATACAGGAGTGAGGCAGGGATGTGTGCTCTCTCCCCTGCTATTCAATATCTACATGGACAGAATTTCCAAAGAAGCAAGTCTCGACAGACCAGATTCAGAAAATTTAGAACTCTTTGCTCCAGATGAAACAACTGACCCACAGGGAATAAATGAACTTCTATTTGCAGATGATTAGTGGTGCCTGTTTTACAGCGACAAGGGCAGACTACAAAATCATATTACTAATCTGAGTTCAACCTGCAGCAGATACAATATGAGTATAAACACAGCCAAAACCGAAGTAATGCAAGTTAGCAGATCGCCAGGCCCACTTAAGTATACAGATAAATAACACACCTCTGAAACAAGTTAAAGAATTCAAATACCTTGGAAGTATGATCACAGAAGATGGCAGATTAGACAGAGAAATTGAAATCAGATGTCAAAAAGCTAGTGCACTTACATATCAACTGTCACCCTTACTGAAACATCCAAACATACCCATGTCCGCAAAACGACAGATAATAAACAGCATATTCACACCAACCCTATGCTACCAATCTCAAACCTGGACTTTATCCAAATTACACCTTCGCAAAATCAACACCTGCGAAATGAGATGCCTGAGGAGAGCTGCCAACTTAACAATCCGAGACCGAGTAAGAAATGTTACTATCAGACAGACTGTGGGATCAACACCTTGTGCCACATTTATTGAAAGACAGAAGATCAAGTGGTTTGGCCATGTTGTTAGAATGCAATATCAGCAATTACCATAACTGGCCTTACATCAAAGATCATCTGCGACGAGACCACGAGGACGTCCAAGAAGAAAATGGATTGACGACATCAGAGACATTGTACAACCACACAGAATGACACTATCCAGTGCCGTCCACCGGGCGCTGGAACGCAAATTATTCCTCCCCACGACGCTTGACGGCAGAAGTGGAAGATGATGATGATGATGATGATGAAGTAGCCGAAAAAAAACTAAAATACTATGACAGAAAGTTGCACAAGAATGAAAGGAAAACGTGTAGAAAATTTCATCTCAATCGGATGGACCATTTGCGAACGCATAAAGAACGGACGGAAATACATACATTGTGTTTTATATATATACTAGCTGACCCGGCCCGGCTTCGCCCAGTCCTTGGTGGGGAGCATCTCATTTAATTCATATAAGTAGTCATATAAGTTCTCGTTCCCGTTACCGACTGACTGTCTGTCTGTCTGTCTATCTGTCTGACCCGGCCCGGCATCGCCCAGTCCTTGGTGGGGAGCATCTCATTTAATTCATATAAGTAGTCATATAAGTTCCCGTTCCCGTTACCGATTGTCTGTCTGTCTGTCTGTCTGTCTGTCTGTCTGTCTGACCCGGCCCGGCATCGCCCAGTCCTTGGTGGGGAGCATCTCATTTAATTCATATAAGTAGTCATATAAGTTCCTGTTCCCGTTACCGACTGTCTGTCTGTCTGTCTGTCTGTCTGTCTGACCCGGCCCGGCATCGCCCAGTCCTTGGTGGGGAGCATCTTATTTAATTCATATAAGTAGTCATATAAGTTCCCGTTCCCGTTACCGACTATCTGTCTGTCTGTCTTTATGTCTGTCTGTCTGTCTGTCTGTCTGTCTGACCCGGCCCGGCATCGCCCAGTCCTTGGTGGGTAGCATCTCATTTAATTCATATAAGTAGTCATATAAGTTCCCGTTCCCGTTACCGACTATCTGTCTGTCTGTCTGCCTGTCTGTCTGTCTGTCTAATTGTCATCGTCTTGCTCCTATCTAGGTATCTGAGCTCGGGTTCACACAGGAAACAATAACTCCGTTCGCTATGATATCGAACATTTATTGTATTTCAATATACAGTGCGTTGGCGCAGTGGGTAAACAGACCCGCGCTATATTACATATCACAGATAGTTAACATCAAACACATAGTTATCATACAACAGTCTAGCAAACTATCTAGCCTATGAATATATATATCTATGGATATCTATTGAGTCCCTCTCATTCAGGCCCTGTTGCCTCTCTCAAGTCCGTCTGTCCTCTCCCGGTCCACACGTGTCCCAATCCGACACGGGTGGTAACTCTGTCCGAGTTCCCCGTGGACCCCGCAATAGGCGGGCCACGTCAGTGTCCACGGAACCATGGACTCAATGACCAGTCCTTCGAGAAGGCTCTAGATTACTTGGGCCGTGAGTGACTCACTTCTATCCCTTGGGCTGGAGTTGCAGCCCTCTAATTAATATCTCTAAAGGTGAGGCGGTGACAGGATTCCCCCCTCTCCCTGATGATGGTTTGTTATAGGGTAATTAGATCTGTTCTAATTCTGTCACCGAATCACATAAAGTTGGTGTTTGTAGTTTGGTGGACAGTAACCTGGTAACCTACATAGTGGCATCAAAACTCATGTATTCTCCCATACACCACTTCTCTGATTTGGTGAAGAGATCACTCTGTCTCCTGTGTCCTTAAAAATGCTTATCTGACCGAAGTTACGTGACGTTTTAGTAGTTGTATTTACAACCCGCCCTTCTCATAGTACCCCACTGGTACCAAGACAATTAACCTCTGTATTAAAGAGGATTAACAAGACCGGAGTCCTGGCTAATTAAGTACACCTTCAAATCTTGATCTGTGTGTGCATTTCAATACACTTTTACTCTCGTATGTTGTATAATGCTAAATATGTAGTTACCTTGTTATTTTATCCCCCTCAGACTACATGTGTCCCTGTTGGCTTGTTAGTGTGTTGACTAATAAGTTGCTGTTTCTAATAAAGTGACTGTATTTTAAATTGATAGTGTTGAGTTTTAAGTTTTCTGTAAAGTGTGTGTGGCTCATGTCCAAGCGTCACGAGTTGGGATAACCTCAATCATGAATTACATGATCAGGCATTCCAAGTAGTGGTGCTTAGATGTATCCTAACTACTAAACTAAGTATATTACACTAACTACTAAATTACACTAACTGCTAAACATGTATTAACAATTTAGACAAGTCATGCAATTTTACATGAAAGACGCAGACAAATTAAAATAAATACGTTTTGCGTACAATTTGTCCGCTAGGCGTATCGTTCTCTCATTTAATCCATTCACGCAGTCATTCACTCACCTTTCATTCAAAATAGTATTTGGTTAAAATATATAATTAAAGCTGAGGTAAGTGTTATTGCCCTTAGAAAAAATGGACTAGGCGATATTTGCCCTTTAAGAAAATACGTACTTCTTGTACGATGACTCAAAAATGGGTTATAATTTACACAGAGACAATTGTATAGGACGGTTCTTTAGCCTATCAATGTAACCGCCTGTAATATTAACGTAGAATATGTACAAATTACAGGTTAACACATTTTATATACATCATTAATGCAAATACAATACATATTTAATACTAAAGTAATTAATTAATTAAATAACTAAATCCAACGATGATGTGTGCGTTGTCCTCCTGTTGTTAGCGTGTTATGCCATGAATGTTAAAGTTAGTATGGCTGTCTCTTGCGTGTTGTAGTCGACGTTGTTCTGCTTCGGCTGTTTGCAAAGTTTCGTAGTAACAGCAAGTATGGATTGTTCTCAATGTCCCGTATAAAATGTTCTTACAGTATTCAGAGTCAGTTCACTGGTTGATATTATTGGTTGAAACACAGTTAACATTTCTTGCTGGGATCGTTCTAGAGCTTGGGCACTTGATAGTATAGCTTTTAAAGTATAGCTCTTAACGTATCATGTTCATGGGTGTCGTAAGTAACCTATTCACTGAGAGTTCTCTAGCAGGTGTAGAGTTACACTGTTATATGCAACAGACTAAAAGTATCACAGTTTCTAGTATGGCGAATGGTCGATGTGCTAAGAGTCATTCTACTGGCGCATTCGTTTGCCGTGATAATAGGTCAGCCGTAATGTTGTCGGTGCCTTTGATATGGCGGATTTCGAAGTCGAAATCTTGAAGTAGAAGACACCATCTTTGTAAACGATGGTTTTTAGGCGACCCATGGTTAAGGACCAATAATGGCGAACTGTCCGTGAGGACCACAAAGTGACTACCCAAGAGGAACTTAGATAATCTCAATATACAAAACAGTAGGCTTAAAGCCTCCAATTCCACTGTGGCATACCGTGTCTCTGCCTTCTTTAGTTTGCGGCTTACGTAGAGAATCGGGTGTCTCACTCCATCCACTTCCTGCATTAAACATCCTCCTATTGCGATAGCGCTCGCATCTGTGGTCAAAATAAAGGGTAAATTTATGTTGGGTAATCGTAAGACTGGTGGATTAGAAAAAATATGTTTCAATCTACACATTGCATCATCTAAGCTGGTACTTTTACAACCTTTTGATGGATGATTTTTAGTTAACATATCAGAAAAGACTGAGGTGAGTTCTGCCCAATGTGGAATGAATTTGGAATAATAGTTAATAAGACCTAGTAAACTTCTAATTTGTTTCTTTGTGGTAGGCACTTCTAGATTAAGAATCTTGGAAACAATTTTATCATCTGTCAACAATTTGCCTTCAGAAATTCTATGACCAAGGAAGTCTATTTGTGTATAGCCTACTTCAACCTTGGAAGGTTTGATAGTAAGTCCAAAAAGAGAGATTTGGTTGAAGACTTGTTTGAGGGTAAGTAAGTGAGAAGTCATATCAGAAGAATGGACGCATATATCATCAATATAGGCTACCACATCTTTAATTCCGTGTAATAACAATCTTGTTAATCTAACAAATGTGGCCGGTGCGTTCTTCAGGCCAAATGGAAGATATAGCCATTCGTACAAACCGAGGGGTGTTGCGAATGCTGTTATATGTCTGTTTGTTATACATGCAGGAAACTGACATTACACCATGTATTATTGAGCTACAGGGTGATAAACATCTCAAGCTAGGTTAAACCGGCAGACGTGATTTATACATAAACAAATGGTCTGGAAGCAAAGCTTAACTTGATTGACCTCCCTGGTTATCTGAATCTAGCTTTAGTAGTAGGTTTTATTATTTATTTTCAACACCGAAGCACTGACAAACTACTGAACGTAAACGTGCCAAGAGATCACAACAGCAAAACATGCTGAGGTTGACTGTGACGTCTTGTAAAGAATATGCAGCTAATTCTTTTCTTTTTTTCAAAAGCTACGTAATATTGCGAGAGGAGGATATTTGCGTTTCTCAGTGGCAATACCACTTTACATATTGAATAATGTGCCAATTTGTGCAGAATTGCTAAGTTTGATCTGTTTTAAATATATCTCTGTACTTTAACTAAATCATATTCTTTATTCCCCCTATCGTTTTGAACTCAAGCGTAGTCACTACATGCACTCCTACTTCTAGTCCACTGAAGTGATTTTTGCGTGTGGATTAGCTTGTCCATATTACCAGTCTCCCTTGCCATCGGGCGAACCCACTCCGACTTAAGAGGTACATATAATTTACGTCCTCAAGTAGAGGACGAGAAGTCAACATTATAAATGACCGGTGTAGTGGTTTGAACCGCAGCTGCATCAGCACACCAGATGTTTTAGAACTATAGTCGTTATCGATTCGGCCATCATCATCATCATCATCGTCTGCAATGCCGATAAGCATGGGAGTTCATGTTTCGCCATCTCAAACGATCACCATAGACATGAATCAGCCATCCTGGTATTTACTTCTCTGCCTCCTCGTGTTCTTTTCCCCTCAATCTTCCCAGTTGTCACCAACTTCTCAAATTTATTTCTTCTCGTAACGTGTCCAAAAATTGTGACTGTCTACGTCTAATTTCCCTAATAAGTTTACAGTTTTCATTTGTTTCTTATAGGTCTTTGGTTTTTCTACTGTCCATGGTATTCTTTGCATTTTTCTCAGAAACCACATTTCCACAGCCATTAGATGTTTTTCAGCTTGTCTGCTCATTGTTCACGACCCACATCCAGAAAAAGTCCAGGTTCTATGTAGCATTTCAACACTCTTTTTCTTGTTGCAAATGACATATTCTTACGTTTTCCATCCTGCTAAAGGCTACCTTCGCCATGGCGATTCTTGTTCTAATCTCTTCAAGGCATCTTCCATCGGATGTTATGACTGTTGCGAGATAATTGTACCGATTCATTTCTTTATAAATAGTCCCACTTACTTGTATATTACATTGTGGTGTTTCCTTCTTCCTAGTAACGACCACAATCTGTATCTTCTTACAATTCAAATTCCAATTCCAATTTTCCAACAAAAATTCCAAATTTGGCCTCGTTCAACCTGCCTCTTCAGCTGTGGTTATTGTTGAGGTCCGTGGTTTGTGTTACCCTAATTCCTGTCTTGTGCGCTTTACGAGTTAGTCATATCTCGGACTGGTTATGTTGATTTCTGTCTGTGACGTCAGCTGGGGGTTGGTCGGCGGCTATCCTTTGTGCTCGTCTCCTTTTGTGGTATCTTTTGTTAGTGAAGGCTCCTGGTTCGTCTTTCTTGACTGGTTGTAGTTCTTATAAGGACTTTTTATTTGGTGCTTTTGACTCCATTTTTGTGTATTTTCTGTAGGAGCTTTTCTACGTTTCCATTTTCCTCCTTGCGCATATTTCCACTTTCGAGTTTGAGTTTATGCTGCCATTCGATGTTTTTCCTCCGCGGTCATCCATGGGAAGATCTCTCCATCTTCAATATAGTACGTGTAGCCGGGTTCATCCTCCCAGTCAGTAATTCTATCTAAGTATTCTACTGGTCTCCTGAGTTTCTTGGGCTTCTTCTTTTCTCTTTCATCTCAGCGCTTTTTGAATTCCTGGTGCCTTAGTTCCTCAATCCTTGCCGACTCTCGTAGCTCCTCCAAGGTAGGCCACCGGGGCCTCTCCGTGTCGTCATCAGGGTGCTCATCTCGGTTTTCTTCAGATGTCTGGCGAGATATTGGTTTCCCCTTGTCGGCCTAGGGCGTCGCGGTCGGGTTGCTGGCTTTAGCTTGCGGTTCAGGCTCGGTCTCTTGGTTGTCATCTTGCGGTTTCTCTGTAGTTTCTTGTATGACTTCTGTTGGTTTGTACTGGAAAGGCTCCATTTCACCTTTCAGCAGCTTTCTCATCGCTTTGATGGTGCGTAGTATTTCTTCGTTTTCCTTTTTCATCTCGGCCATATGTTTCACTTCTTGCTTGATGTTTTGATGGATCTCCTTTATTTTAGCCAGCAGTTTCTCATTGTCGCTGGTCGGAGTCGGCGTCAGCAGTGCCTTGACTTGTTTCTTCAGCTCGTCTATCTGCTTTTGCAGTTGATCTCTTTCAGCTTGTGCTATACCCGTGGCTGTCTCGCCCCTCCGCATTGCTTCCTTGAATGGTGTCTTTGTGATAATTGCGATCTTTAAGGCGTCTCTGTGTCGTTGCAGGTACGGACAGCCCAAGTATCTTGCTCCATGCTTGCCCAGGCAGTTGGCGCACTTTCGTTTGTTGTTGGGTGCTCGGAAGTCCGTGTCCAGCTTGGCCAGCGGACACTCCTTGAAGGCGTGGTGATCGGCGCAGTACCGGCAGATTTCCGTCTTACTGCGACATGCTGCTCTGCTGTGGCCGGCCCTCTGACATCTGGAACATTTGGTGATCCTTGGGATGAATCTCTCTGGCTTCTGCATTCTCTTGTTGATTGATACTGTGATTGGCATCTCGCTGCCCTCTGTCGTCACCGCCGCCTAGGTTGTGGGAATCTTGGAGTAGGTGGGGAGCCGCTCCGCCTTCAATCATCGGATGTGGAGATTCTCTTCTCGTAGCTGCTTCATGATTTCTTCGTCAGATAGCTCCACTTGGATACGCTTGATAACCCACTTTATTGTCGGTGAGTCGGTGTTTCCGACTCTGGTGTCTTTCTCCTCTCCATGCTTCTCAGTAGGTTTGGCTCTTGTCTGTGGTAGGCTGTCGATCTTCTCCCTCGTGGTAGCTTCAGTAATAGCTGTAGTTTCAGGTTCCTTGATGCAGCTAGCAGGCAGGCTCTCCACGTTCGTCTTCTTGACGGTCTTTTCGGCTCCCACGCTGCACATCTTGGATACCGCGTGTCTTTTAGTGTTCTTGCTACGTGCCATTTTTCCCCGTATCAGGCTTCTTGACTTGTTCAGGTGACTTGTCTTGTTGGCGCTCGCAGTTGCGAATGTCGACGACGGCGCTACGGACGCGCACGCACGCACAAAACGCAAGCATGGCTCACGCCTATATATGCAGGCACACGCTTCTTACAATTTAATTCTAACCCTATTTATTCACTGTGTTCGTGGTCTCGAGGTATGGGGTCCGCCTCGAGTGCTGGAGGTCCCGGGTTCAAGCCCCGGTGATGACCGGGATTTTTTCACGTGGACTTCTAGTAATAAAATTTCCCCTGGTCTCTGGGTAGTGAGATCGGACACCCGTGTGTATTGTTGCGCACGTAAAAAATCCCTTGGCAGTTGGAAATCGAAAAGAGCAGCCTAACGGCGCTGCCCGGCAAAAACATTTCGAGTTAAAATCTACCCACAGTATTTTTAAGGATCCTCGCCGGTGCTACGGAGCTCGTGCACTGAGCTGAGTTTCTCCAGACTCAGATTTGAGTTAGGAAGAAAACGGAGCACTTATGGGTTACACCCGTGTGCCGTGATGTTGATCCATCGACTAAACTAAACTAAACTAAACTAAACTACCGCATCTACTAAATATTGCAGATCCTGCTCATTGTCGGCAATCAATACTGTACCACCCGCATACCTAATGTTATTGATGTTACGTCCCTCATTGGTGATTCCTCTCTTATCTTCGGCCATACTGACCTCCAATTATTTGTCATCATCTCGGACAATTTTGTATGTAATTACATTGCATGCATTCAGCACAGCTAGTTCCTACTATAATAACACATATCGCATGTAACTGCAGTCTGGAAGTTACTTGTAGCTAGATAACTATGGTTAGCTTGTTAAAACTGATAATGTTCTTGGCCGAGTACATGCCGTAAGACGGGCTGACGGTCAATCGGTCGGGTTGGTCATCTGTCCATCTCTCCATCTATCCGTAGTTCTGTCTGATTTCTATCTATCGTTTTTTTTTTTTAATTTATCGATCAATCGATATGTCTGTCTGTCTATCTGTATGCTTGTTTTTTGACTGGCTCGTTGTCTATTTCATCAGTCTGTCAGAATACCTGTAGCTGGGTCTGTCTGTCGGTTGGTAGCGTGATGTTGGGGGTCCGTTTGCCAGCTCTTCTATATGCCTGCCTGCCGGCCTGTCTCTATCTAAAAGACTGGCTGCGCATCTGTTTATTCACAATCGCTCCTGTCTATATTTATCTACCAGTCTGACTGTTATTTTTCCTGCCCAAGTCTCCAATTTTGCCTGATTGTATATTTCAATCTTATTTGTCGTTTTCTTTGCTTTATCTGATTTGCTCTATTTTGCTAGTATCTACACACATTTGAAATGTGACTTATCGAGTGTTATAGCGCTCGTAGAAGCACTCTTAAAGCAAACATAAAAAACATTGTTCACATTGACCATGCTAAACACTTTCTTTGATGAAAACATATACTTCCCACATATTGTCTATTGCTTCACAATATGATATGGTTGTTCCACGTCATTAACTCTAGAAACTCATTGTAGTTTGTAAACATGAAAGTTACAGTTGTAAACTGGAAAACATCTGAAATTGTCACCACTCGGTGAACGTTTACTTTTCAGTAAAACCACAATAATTCACAAAACCATATCTTAAAGTCATCAAAATACCCATAGCCGTTGTTTAAATATCTGTGTAATGCAAGACATAAAACATATTACATATCCCAAAACTCAGGATAGACTAATGCAACATAACCTTAGCGTATTTCGCAGCCCAACTGTCCGATAGTACATCGTGGCTAATCAAATATACCACCGACCCTGTACATACAGTCGCCAACTATTGGAAGTCGTGAACAATATCTCAGCGACGAAAACATTCCGCTATAGAATAATTCTTGTTATGGTAGCGTTCTTGTCTATGGTAAATTTCCATTACCATTTATTATCATTACATTAATATTCATTAGTATTCATTAGTCGCTCAGTAGTTTATTTATGCACATTACACATGCTTTCGCAATGAATATATTATTGTTACTATTGTGTATGGTGGACATTATAATAGATATATTAATAAAATAATGAAAGGAATAGGAGAGAGAAGAAGGGATGGGCATGTGAATCGTCTAAACCCTTCACAACCAGTTTTTATTCGTTCGTTCGGTCACTCTAGTGTAGAGGTCGGCAACCTGTTGTAGTGTTAGGCCAACGTAATGTTACAAAGTCACTCAGCCTGCCAACACAAGTTCACCATTGTCTAATTCATATTCGTTTGTTCAAAAGTCTTGAAACGAGCGTATATTAAGCGTTTGCCTTTCTTAGTTATTATAACAACGCCGAATTATTAGCTAAGAATACCACCTTTTGGTTATGGTCAATGGAAGTACTAACATAAGAATGTGACAGCCAAGAGAACTATAGAGTATGGTCTGGAGAGAGGGGGAGGGTAAGGACGGAAACAAAACTTCGTCAAGGTCAGTCACTTATTGCTCAGATCGTTCATTCTTACCTAATACATTTCGTTTTAAATGGATGTACAAACAATAATAACTTGAAATGAATTGTGTTATTCTGTTTAAATATTTTTTTTTTTAAATAGCATAATATATTGTATTTGAATTCACTCGGCGAGCTATTGAAAAGCGATACACGTGTGACGCTTTACACGGGTGATATAGTTGTCGACTCCTGCACTAGTGGTTGTTTTCGTTGCATGCCCAATTCTTAAATCTTTAAACATAAAGTTCAGTCATTTCGTTCTAGTGTTTGATTCGTACAAAATCGTATCTACGCGCTCTGCATCGCACCCTTATCACATTTACACGGCATGCTCCTTGTGTTTGTACCAGTATAATGAAACTACATTGCGCTCTGACGGCCCTCTAAATCGTACGTGTCTGTCCGTCTTATTCTTATACTCTGTTTATTTGTCTGTCTAGCTGCCTTCTGGTTTGTCTGTGGGAAGCCATGCAATGAGAGATAATGAGGACACTCATTTACAACCAACATTAATGATTTAAGCTCAATTGCAGAACACTGCGTGCTTGTAAATGTCTGTTTTAAAATATTCAATAGGAAGTAACTATCTCAGATATATTACCCCGTCTGCGTTCTCTGTAATAATTCATACATTTTCAATTAGCAACGCTGTCCAACACAAGAACATTGGAAGGGTGTCTTTCAAATCATATCCAAGCCCAGATCGGCTGCCGTCTGAAACAAATACCGTATCATATTTGCACACAAATGCATGTGTTCATAATTTACTACAAAACATTGTTCTAGAATGATCAAAGTAAACACATGCCAGTCAACGGTATCCGACCACTCTGAATAATTATAATCATTCATTTCTAAAGAGTTCCGTGGCTGTTATTGCAGGTTCTTGCGAAATCCTGGAAATCACCAATAACAATAAAGATTAACTTAGCCGGTTATGCCGTTACCTTACTCTGTCCAGCATTCTGCTATTTTCGAAGTTGCTGTCTGTCTGTCATCTACTGCCTACATACCTTACGGTGTAGTCTTGAGCCTGAGGAATTAAGGCCGCTTGGCTAGTGTAGTCGCCTCGAACTGTGCAGGTTAGGATTTTGTGTGTGTGCCCCTGACAGAAAATAATCCATAACTTACTGAGGATTCGAACCCGGGTCTCCCGGAGGAGATATCAGCGTTCTTAGCCATTCGGCCAGCTGCTCCCCATTACGAATTTGCATCGAGGAGAATTATTTTAAACAAAATTGACATAGCTTCTCAGGTCGATCCAGCCTAAAACAAATACCAGGAAATGGCATGGGAACCCAGGCTTCCAGTGTGGTATTGACTAGCAGAATATATCCAACAGGGTCCTATAATATCGCCATTATTTACCACCCATGTTTCAATACGTCCACATTTCAATGGCATATTTCTGTCTTCTAACTGCTTATTCACATCAGTTGTTGGGGAACCTCGAGGCAAATGAAATACCATTGAGGATAATAGCATTCACTGCTCTCTTTCTGTTCGTTGACATGTATAGGTACCCATGTGGCGTAGTGGCTACACATTCACCTGCCGTTCTGGTTGTCAGTGGTTCCATCAACATTGGGGTTGATTCGAATTTTTCAAAATTGACTTGGACTCCAACGTCGACCAAGACTAAACGGGTATCATTGAATGGCTTGGGAAGTAAAGGTGGCCGGCGTGTTACTGGCCACATCACCCGCGAGTGTCAACTGGTCTAGAAAAATACGTGTCCAGCAATATAAGCCCAAAGCGCCTTAAGGCTTATAGAAGGGATGCCTTTACGTGCTTATATTCACAACTATTGAGAGACACACATATTTTCCTGTGCTCCTATGAATGCATATCAATACCTGTTAATGTATATTTAATGCTGCTTGTTAACAGCTCGGGGCTCTGTATCATCTAAAGATTAAGGCTATATATAGCGCTGGATGATTCTAGTTTTTTTAAAGCATAAGATAGTATGCCCTGATCAACTGGTTAAATAAATCATTCTGACCAGGTTAATACATTCTTCTGCTGCTTCTTCTTCTTCTTTTTCTTCTTCTTTCGTTCATTCTTTCGTGTTTGCACCGACTGACGAACTCTCGTGATGCAGTTAAGGTTTTCGGAACTTCTGTTTTGTTCCATTACAGTTTTGAAAGCAGTTTCTTCTGACTAGACCAGTATTCTCTTCTTAGCTATAAACTCTCGATTCATCCTGGAGAATGGACTCTACAGACTGACACATTTCCCGCAAGAGCCTACTACTTCTGGCGTTTCAGCTAATACTAACTTCAAACCTAGTCATCACTGAAATCTTTTCTGATGCAGACATTTAATATTTTGAGTAGCAGCTGTGTAGATACTGGCACAAGGCCGTCTTGACAGACGGTAGTTGGTTATATACATCCATACATTATCCATCCATCCATCCATCCATCCATCCATCCATCACCCATCCGTCCATCCACCCTTCCTTCCTTCCTTCCTTCCTTTCGTCCGTCCTTCCGTCCAGGCCGGAGGTCGGTCGGTCGGTGGTCCGTCCGCCCGCTCGCCTGCCCCCTCCGCTTCACCTCCCCTGCCCGCCTGTCTGTCTCTATATATTTTTTTCCATAAATCTCTCTGAGTATTGTATATTTCACCTCCTTCCTTGTTATTCTCCCACTGGTGATTTTATTTCTCTCTCTCTCTCTCTCTCTCTCTCTCTCTCTCTCTCTCTCTCTCTCTCTCTCTCTCTCTCTCTCTCTCTCTCTCTCTCTCTCTCTCTCAGTGCATGTATACAATATATACACAACAATCGTTAGACTTAAAGATGGGAGCTAGAAATTGAAAAACTGTATGTGCTAAACTGACATGTGCATGTCAAAATGATCCTTATCAGCGGAAAAAACGATGAATACATTGTTACAGTTTGACAGAACGATTTGCATACGCCCGAACATTAACAAGAATCTGGAGTGTCGAACAAGAATCACTGAACGAGAAGGCATATTTCAGAACACAAATAATAATGTCACACTTTACAAAAGAACTGGGTAAACACGATTCTTTGAGAAATCTTTGCTCTTGAATTTGTCCTGCTACTTGTCCGTTTATCCAGGGTACATCAGCATGCAGCAGGTTCTTGCAGAACATCGATCTCATCACAGCCCACCGCAAAGACTATTTTGTTTGCTATGTTCCTGCCTCGTGTTTTTTAATGCCAAAATTGCATTTACAGTCCTGTAGACTCTTTGTTGCTGGTTGACCCCCGCCTCTTCTTTCGGAAACTATGTTTTACTTTACTGTTCTTTTTAATCCACTGTAGCCGGTCTCCCTGGCATAGAGGTTAGCGCCTTTCTCCGTAATCCCGTATACTCTCGTGAGTGACGTGATGTGCGCAAGAATTGGTAGCGGTTCTCGTCGCGTCGGTAACTTAAGGGTATGTGAGCCGGTCGCTCAGAAAGCAATGGCAAACTACTGAGCGTAATCTTGCCTATAGCCTGTTTACTTTTGTCTGCCCCAATATAAAATTCCATATCTCAGTAACCAACTGAGGGGAAATGAGATTTATCATATAACCTTATCATTATGTCCACCCAACAACAAAAATTTTGTTCTGGAGATTGTACAGCAGATTTCAAAGTTTGTTTATATGCGGTATATAATTTACGGGTCAGAGATGAAGTGCACATTATTAAATGTATTACGTCTTCACACGGAAACATTAGCGTTGAATAGTTAATTTTCTCGTGGGACATGGGATTGGCCTTATGACAAGAGCCTCGCGTAGTGGAACGGGGCATTACTGTAAAACAAGTTTGTTAGCGAGAAATCACTAGTTTTTCACCAAAGCATCAAACAAATGTCGCCGCTTTCTATGATTTAAGTTGTTTTTGGACCTATCAAAGACATATTCCTTGGGTGGGGGTAAATATAAGACGGCAGGAAAAATTTCATAACGATGCAACAGACAGTTTTCAAGGTAATTGATCGTGAATGAAGGCATTCATTTCTGGACAGACTAAAGTACATCAACAGCAGCTGAAAAATGCTGGTGTTGACTGCAACGTCCTGCAAGGGATATGCAACATTTAAAAAGAGCGTTTAAAATGACCAAAGTATTTCAATTTCCACCACTCGATGATGATTATGAATTAGTTCTATTCGATGTTCATATCTTGTAGAATCTCAGGACTTTTCTCCCCTTCATCTAAGAATGTGTAGCATCTATATTCAGAAGCCCGGATTTCTATTTTAGTGTTTGCGAAAGTGTCTGCATTTTCTCATTTTAGTTTAATTTCTTTGCTGGCGTTGTGCCATAGTCTCTTAACACAGTTTAAACTTTGCTTGGCTACGACGAGTTACCTTCCTGTTTTTTTTTTTTTTAAACAGTCCTCATGTTTATAAATTATGGAGTCAAGGTACTCAAAGTGTGTGACAATTTCAGTTCTTACATTTTGTATGTTTAAATTTGGTTGACATGTATAGTGTCGTATAGGGGCATTATCTTTGGTTCCAGACTATAAGTAAAAGGCCCTTCCTTTGCGCGCCTTAGACGGAATGGTCACTCGGTGATACACCCATATTTTCACTGACCACTAGGTACTCGGTGGGTGGAGTGGTCAGTGTCACGGCGCCCGTATCACGCGAATAAAATCTGACTGTCGTATTAGCTGGACTCAAAATTCGCAATCCTTTCCAGTAGGTTACCGGCTCGGCAGAGCAGGGTGTTGCGAATGCAATTCTTAATCCAGCATACCGCATTCGAAACACAGCTGTGAGCGTTTTGGGTGCAGGCAGCCTTGTGTGGTTTCCCATAAAAATGTATGAGTGTCGGTCGTTCAGAAAGCAATGGCGTTTATTTTACGGATTCCTCAAAGAAACCAAGGCTTAGGCATGCTAGATTATACATAACTATTAATTGTAGTGAAACCATACATGCCAATTATAGTGGAACCATACATGCTAATTGTAGTGAAACCATACATGCCAATTATAGTGGAACCATACATGCTAATTGTAGTGAAACCATACATGCCAATTATAGTGGAACCATACATGCTAATTGTAGTGAAACCATACATGCCAATTATAGTGGAACCATACATGCTAATTGTAGTGAAACCATACATGCCAATTATAGTGGAACCATACATGCTAATTGTAGTGAAACCATACATGCAATTACAGTGGAACCATACATGCTAATTGTAGTGAAACCATACATGCCAATTATAGTGGAACCATACATGCTAATTGTAGTGAAACCATACATGCCAATTATAGTGGAACCATACATGCTAATTGTAGTGGAACCATACATGCCAATTATAGTGGAACCATACATGCCAATTATAGTGGAACCATACATGCCAATTGTAGTGAAACCATACATGCCAATTGTAGTGGAACCATACATGCTAATTGTAGTGAAACCATACATGCCAATTATAGTGGAACCATACATGCTAATTGCAGTGGAACCATACATGCTAATTGTAGTAGAATCATACATGCCAATTGCAGTGGAATCATACATGCCAATTGTAGTGGAATCATGCATATCAATTGTAGTGGAATCATGCATATCAATTGTAGTGGAATCATACATGCCAATTGTAGTGGAATCATACATGCCAATTGTAGTGGAATCATGCATATCAATTGTAGTGGAATCATGCATATCAGTTGCAGTGGAATCATACATGCCAGTTGTAGTGGAATCATGCATGCCAATTGTAGTAGAATCATACATGCCAATTGCAGGTGAATCATACATATCAATTGTAGTGGAATCATACATGCCAATTGTAGTGGAATCATGCATGTCAATTGTAGTGGAATCATACATGCCAGTTGTAGTGGAATCATACATGTCAATTGTAGTGGAATCATGCATATCAGT
Organism: Cepaea nemoralis; assembly: GCA_014155875.1. NCBI lineage: Eukaryota > Metazoa > Mollusca > Gastropoda > Stylommatophora > Helicidae > Cepaea > Cepaea nemoralis. The sequence continues at coordinate 20,670 of JACEFZ010014592.1, forward strand.
TGTAGTGGAATCATGCATGTCAGTTGTAGTGGAATCATACATGTCAATTGTAGTGGAATCATACATGCCAGTTGTAGTGGAATCATGCATGTCAATTGTAGTGGAATCATGCATGTCAATTGTAGTGGAATCATGCATGTCAATTGTAGTGGAATCATACATATCAATTGTAGTGGAATCATGCATGTCAATTGTAGTGGAATCATGCATGTCAATTGTAGTGGAATCATGCATATCAATTGTAGTGGAATCATACATGCCAGTTGTAGTTAAATCATACATGCCAGTTGAAGTGGAATCATACATGTCAATTGTAGTGGAATCATACATGCCAGTTGTAGTGGAATCATGCATGTCAATTGTAGTGGAATCATGCATGTCAATTGTAGTGGAATCATGCATGTCAATTGTAGTGGAATCATACATATCAATTGTAGTGGAATCATACATGCCAATTGTAGTGGAATCATACATGCCAATTGTAGTGGAATCATGCATATAGTTGCAGTGGAATCATACATGCCAGTTGTAGTGGAATCATGCATGCCAATTGTAGTAGAATCATACATGCCAATTGCAGTAGAATCATACATATCAATTGTAGTGGAATCATACATGCCAATTGTAGTGGAATCATGCATGTCAATTGTAGTGGAATCATACATGTCAATTGTAGTGGAATCATGCATATCAGTTGTAGTGGAATCATGCATGTCAGTTGTAGTGGAATCATACATGTCAATTGTAGTGGAATCATGCATATCAGTTGTAGTGGAATCATGCATGTCAGTTGTAGTGGAATCATACATGTCAATTGTAGTGGAATCATGCATATCAGTTGTAGTGGAATCATACATGCCAGTTGTAGTGGAATCATACATGTCAATTGTAGTGGAATCATGCATATCAGTTGTAGTGGAATCATGCATGTCAGTTGTAGTGGAATCATACATGTCAATTGTAGTGGAATCATACATGCCAGTTGTAGTGGAATCATGCATGTCAATTGTAGTGGAATCATGCATGTCAATTGTAGTGGAATCATGCATGTCAATTGTAGTGGAATCATACATATCAATTGTAGTGGAATCATGCATGTCAATTGTAGTGGAATCATACATATCAATTGTAGTGGAATCATGCATGTCAATTGTAGTGGAATCATGCATATCAATTGTAGTGGAATCATACATGCCAGTTGTAGTGGAATCATACATGCCAGTTGAAGTGGAATCATACATGTCAATTTTAGTGGAATCATACATGCCAGTTGTAGTGGAATCATGCATGTCAATTGTAGTGGAATCATGCATGTCAATTGTAGTGGAATCATGCATGTCAATTGTAGTGGAATCATACATATCAATTGTAGTGGAATCATGCATGTCAATTGTAGTGGAATCATGCATGTCAATTGTAGTGGAATCATGCATGTCAATTGTAGTGGAATCATACATATGAATTGTAGTGGAATCATGCATGTCAATTGTAGTGGAATCATACATGTCAATTGTAGTGGAATCATGCATATCAATTGTAGTGGAATCATGCATGTCAATTGTAGTGGAATCATGCATGTCAATTGTAGTGGAATCATGTATGTCAATTGTAGTGGAATAATTCATATCAATTGTAGTGGAATCATGCATGTCAAATGTAGTGGAATCATGCATGTCAATTGTAGTGGAATCATGCATGTCAAATGTAGTGGAATCATACATATCAATTGCAGTGGAACCATACATGCCAATTGTAGTGGAACCATACACGCCAATTGTAGTGGAACCATACACGCCATTTGTAGTGGAATCATACATATCAATTGTAGTGGAACCATACATGCCAATTGTAGTGGAATCATGCATGTCAAATGTAGTGGAATCATGCATGTCAATTGTAGTGGAATCATGCATGTCAAATGTAGTGGAATCATACATATCAATTGTAGTGGAACCATACACGCCAATTGTAGTGGAATCATACATGCCAATTGTAGTGGAACCATACACGCCAATTGTAGTGGAATCATACATGCCAATTGTAGTGGAACCATACACGCTAATTGTAGTGGAACCATACACGCCAATTGTAGTGGAACCATACACGCCAATTGTAGTGGAATCATACATGCCAATTGTAGTGGAACCATACACGCCAATTATAGTGAAACCATACACGCTAATTGTAGTGGAACCATACATGCCAATTATAGTGAAACCATACACGCTAATTGTAGTGGAACCATACACGCTAATTGTAGTGGAACCATACATGCCAATTATAGTGAAACCATACATGCCAATTATAGTGAAACCATACATGCCAATTATAGTGAAACCATACATGCCAATTATAGTGAAACCATACACGCTAATTGTAGTGGAACCATACATGCTAATTGTAGTGGAACCATACATGCCAATTATAGTGAAACCATACACGCTAATTGTAGTGGAACCATACACGCTAATTGTAGTGGAACCATACATGCCAATTATAGTGGAACCATACACGCTAATTGTAGTGGAACCATACATGCTAATTATAGTGGAACCATACATGCTAATTATAGTGGAACCATACATGCCAATTATAATGAAACCATACATGCCAATTATAGTGAAACCATACATGCTAATTATAGTGGAACCATACATGCCAATTGTAGTGGAACCATACATGCCAATGATAGTGGAACCATACACGCTAATTGTAGTGGAACCATACACGCTAATTGTAGTGGAACCATACATGCTAATTATAGTGGAACCATACATGCCAATTATAGTGAAACCATACATGCCAATTATAGTGGAACCATACATGCCAATTGTAGTGGAACCATACACGCTAATTGTAGTGAAACCATACATGCTAATTATAGTGAAACCATACATGCCAATTATAGTGAAACCATACATGCTAATTATAGTGGAACCATACATGCCAATTATAGTGGAACCATACATGCCAATTATAGTGGAACCATACATGCCAATTATAGTGGAACCATACATGCTAATTATAGTGGAACCATACATGCCAATTATAGTGGAACCATACATGCCCAAATTTTAGTGGAACCATACATGCTAATTGTAGTGGAACCATACATGCCAATTATAGTGGAACCATACATGCTAATTATAGTGAAACCATACATGCCAATTATAGTGAAACCATACATGCTAATTATAGTGGAACCATACATGCCAATTATAGTGGAACCATACATGCCAATTATAGTGGAACCATACATGCTAATTGTAGTGGAACCATACACGCTAATTGTAGTGGAACCATACACGCTAATTGTAGTGGAACCATACATGCCAATTATAGTGAAACCATACATGCTAATTATAGTGGAACCATACATGCCAATTATAGTGGAACCATACATGCCAATTATAGTGGAACCATACATGCCAATTATAGTGGAACCATACATGCCAATTATAGTGGAACCATACATGCTAATTATAGTGGAACCATACATGCCAATTATAGTGGAACCATACACGCTAATTGTAGTGGAACCATACATGCCAATTATAGTGAAACCATACATGCCAATTATAGTGAAACCATACATGCCAATTATAGTGAAACCATACACGCTAATTGTAGTGGAACCATACACGCTAATTGTAGTGGAACCATACATGCCAATTATAGTGGAACCATACACGCTAATTGTAGTGGAACCATACACGCTAATTGTAGTGGAACCATACATGCCAATTATAGTGGAACCATACATGCTAATTGTAGTGGAACCATACACGCTAATTGTAGTGGAACCATACACGCTAATTGTAGTGAAACCATACACGCCAATTGTAGTGGAACCATACACCGCTAAT
>JACEFZ010014593.1:0-25821 GCA_014155875.1 Cepaea nemoralis
AGAGTATATGATAGCAAAGCAAGTAAATAACCCTTCCATACAGACTATACCTCTACTTCGTGTATTAGTCTGCAACCTCCCTTAGGATCTTCACACTGTCCTCTCTCTCTCTCTCTCTCTCTCTCTCTCTCTCTCTCTCTCTCTCTCTCTCTCTCCCTCTCTCCCTCCCTCTCTCTCTCACTCTCTCTCTTCCTCCCCCATCTCTCTCTCTCTCTCTCTCTCTCTCTCTCTCTCTCTCTCTCTCAGTCTCTCTGTCTCCCTCCAGTTAGCCTTTAATAATGTGTGAATGAAATAATGTATGAAAGAGAGTGATAGAAGGGCAGAATGTTAGACGGGCCTGCGTGCCCAATTCTTAACCTTTTGAAAATAAAGTATGTTCGTTCGTTCGTTCGTTCGTTCGATCGTTCGTTCTCTCTCTCTCTCAGTCTCTCTCTTTCTCTCCTTCCCCTCACTCTCTCTCTTTCTCTCTCTTTTTCTCTCTCTAAATATCTACAACCAGTGGTTCCTAGACGGGCCTGCGTGCCCAATTCTTAACCTTTTGAAAATAAAGTATGTTCGTTCGTTCGTTTGTTCGTTCGATCGTTCGTTCTCTCTCTCTCTCTCAGTCCTCTCTCTTTCTCTCCTTCCCCTCACTCTCTCTCTTTCTCTCTCTTTTTCTCTCTCTAAATATCTACACCAGTGGTTCCTAGACGGGCCTGCGTGCCCAATTCTTAACCTTTTGAAAATAAAGTATGTTCGTTCGTTCGTTCGTTCGATCGTTCGTTCTCTCTCTCTCTCAGTCTCTCTCTTTCTCTCCTTCCCCTCACTCTCTCTCTTTCTCTCTCTTTTTCTCTCTCTAAATATCTACACCAGTGGTTCCCAAGCTTTTCAAGTAGAGGGCCATTTCTACTATGTTTGGTAGTTAAGCGGGCTACAACGTTATAAAATTATAACATCGTGCAATATCATTCTTACCTTTCTTACTTAATTTTAAATCAGTTTCGAAAATCGCTATTATTGTTATTAATTTTCAATTGTAACTGTTCTTCATAACCAGTTACTTAAGTTCAGATACCAGTTTATCAATGTCTGGGCACAAATCTGTGGTGACTAAAGCAGCTAGGTTACTGTCGGTGAGTCTGGAACGTTGCTTTTTTTTTTTTTTAACGGTCATTGCGGAAAATGACTGCTTGAGGCCTCGTGTGCCACTTTCTGACAGCTGGCGGGCCACAAGTGACCCGCGGGCCTTGGTTTGGGAACCTCTGATCTACACCATTCATTGACTTTAGATCATCTACAAAAGAGCACTTATTTACTTGCAAATAGTTGTGAAGAAGTGCTACCATAATATTTAGAGCACTGAATTACCAAAACAAGGTTTTATGAGTTCCACTCACAATAACAGCAGGATTAATTTCAGCCACAGCAACAGTGGGATTAATTCCAACCACAGCAACAGCGGGATTATTTCCAACCACAGCAACAGCGGGATTAATTCCAACCACAGTGTCACACGTTTTCTTGATGATAATATCACGAAGTTCTTACGATGATATGCTCATGATATTATTGTGTGATGGTCGTTGTCTAGGTAACGATACTCATGGTGTGTCAATGGAGATATCTGTCTTGTAATGTAACTCACCCCCGCAGTGCATATTCACCAGTCATGAAACAAGATTGAGTTGGCGCACATAATCATTTATTCCCGAAATAAGACGAACAGACGGAACATATATATATATATCCAGAAACAATGTAAATCCATAGAATATAAATATCCTCCTCACAATTTAACCAGCACACATCAATGCCTTCTCACGGCCTGCTTCTTATCTCAATCCACAAGACAGGTAATCCAGCTACTATCCACGGCTGGATCTCCCACAATACAACCCACACATTGGGTTGGAGCCACTGCTCAACTATAGAACCCACTCTGGTTCAGGCCTGTCTTCACAACTCGGAGCATAACACCACCCCGTTGTACGTGGACTACTGACTCCCTCGGTATCTCAAACTCAACTCCCTCAAACGACCTGACCCGCAGTCGGTCTCTTCTCTCACTCACTTTCCAGTCTCCTGACTTCACACAACACACAACTGTCTTTCGACCCATCCCCCCTGGGGCCTTCCACTCATATCCGCCCCATTATTTCTGAGGGTTGATTGTTTTCCTCGTAGCCAGGTCACTCACCTTACTGTCTATGACCACAGGCATGTGACACTACCCCACCCTCAAAAGAAAACATCGTTTTCAAATGTTGGGAGACTAAAACTTATTAAATATGTGACCCAGACACATTGCCTGGGTAGCCCTATGTATGGCTGCACCTTACTCTCGCTACCAAACTACATAATACATCAAATGCTCATAGTACCTTCCCATATTCCCCACACATAAATACAAACAACTTTCTATCTTGTGTACCAATGCATGAACTAATACATCACATAATAATAATACATCATAGAAAAGCATTATACTTATGTACCCACAGGTCTCTTACTACTTCACGACCACACAATACTATTTGTGTACCGACCCTATATCAGGTGGTTCTGTTCTTGCATTAACCCACCTCTGATTCCTGTCGATGCTGTGTCTACCTTTCATGTACCCATGACTCATGGTACCTCTACAATTACAACATCTGTTTGCTATCCCTAGCCCTGGGTCAGTAATGTCGCGAAAACTCTTTTGACCTGACTCAACTTTCCTATCTGCATATTGCACCGTTACACTTGCGTCTCTGTTTAGTCTGAACTCTTTATTCAATCTTGGCCCATATATCTGGCACCTTGCTTTCTGCTGCATACGCCTTATGCCTATGTGCCCTGCACATGCACTATCCTGAGCTGTTCTCGTATATCGGTCTCTATGTGCTAAAGGTACTGCTCCTTGCCCACGTGCAGTTCTGCTATCTGAAAACCTGCGAGTGAGAACATTGTTCTTCCTCTCGAAGCACCATCTACCTTTCTTTGACTGCCTATGTTCTACTCTCCTACACCCTTGGGAACATTTGTTCAGAGTAGTATCTTGTCTCTGGGATTCACTAGCACTATATATGGGATCCATTCTCATCTGCTCCGCTGTACTATCCTTGTCCTGAGTTCCTGTGTCTACTTCAAGTGCCTCTCTTACCTCAGCTATACTCTCTAATTTAGGTTCTCTTGTGGTACCTACCTCGTTACTGCTTACACTATATTTTCGGTCCCAATAAACTACTTCCTCTTCTGTACAATCTTTAACTCCTATAACATTTCCTATGATCAAATCAGCCACTGGTGAGTCCAGAACACACGCTGTCACTCTTCCAGTGATATATGGTGTTTTTACTGTTATTATGGCTACTGGGTAGAACTCTACTGTGCCGTTGATGTTATGCATCTAATCTTTTTCCCTGTATAATCCGAGGGATCTATTAAACTTCTCCTCACTCCGATAGACGTACATCCGGAATCCCTAATTGTTAACGCTGGCCTATCATTGACAAATCCCTGATGCAGCTTCAAACTTCCTCCTTCATGCACTGCTGATCCTGCTTTTACTGTATGACCACATATTAGGACTGGCTGACTGTCTTTTTCAAAAAGAGGTTTGCACCCACTACAATCTTCATTGTTCAGCGTCTCAATTACTTGCGCTGCATTTGAGTGCTCTGTTTCTCTCATCCTACATTGCTGGCTGATATGCCCCTTCTTTCCACATTTGAAACAAGTAATCTCCCTTTTAGTGTTGTTCGTTGGTCCATCTGATGGTTGTGCATCACACTCTGCTGCCTTGTGTCTCCAGCTCCCACAATTCCAACATCCGGCATAATTTTGACGTCTCTGGAAGTTTCCTCTTCTATAATGGGTACCGTCCTACTCTACCAACATTGTTTCCTCGGAAACCATTATCTTGAAGTTCTTGCTGCTCACCTTTCTGTGCTGAATCCACACTTTCGCCCTTGGTCTGATGACTGGATTCTGGTCCTGTTTAGTGTACGCTGCACAGACTATTTCCTCACTCATTAGTTTCCCAATAGATACGTTAGGATGTGCAGTCATGTAGTTTTGCCCTAACTGAGACATTGTGTCTATGTCCTTTGGCTTCCGTTCCTCAAAGAACGCCACTAAATTAGAATTGCATGCAGATACTACCTTGTCTCTTAACATTAGATCTACTAATTTATTAAAATCTCTCCCTACTTCTGCAAGCTCCATCCATTTGTTAAAAGTGTTCTTTACTGTGTTAACAAAGTCTGTGAAATCTTGATTTGTCTCTGGCACTAACTGTCTAAACTTTGTCCTATATCCATGCTCAGTGAGTTGGAACTTAGTCAGCAAACGTTGACGTAAGATAGTGTAGTTGTTTCTTTCTTCTACAGGTAAATTGAACATGGTGTCTAGTGCCTTGCCCGTAAGAAGCTCCCCTAGTCTAATAGCATACTGTTCTTCGGGGATGCCTAACACTTTCGCTGATGCCTGATATCTGTCAAGATAAGCTTCAAGGTTGTCTCGGTCCGTAAAGTATGGCAGTTTTAATCTCTGTGACGACTGCGAAGGTCTTCTGCTTTCCTCACTTTGACCCTTCGAAGATAGTTCTAGTTTTCTTAACTCGATTTCAGTTTGCATCTGACACTTGATCTTCTCTTTCTCAATTTCCATTTTCATTTGTGTCTCTTTCTCTTCCTGTAGACGCTTGTTTTCTATTTCAGCTAGTTTTACTTGTGTCTCTTTCTCTTCCTGTAGACGCTTTGCCTCACGTTCATTATGCCTCTCCTCTCTTTCCGTCTGCTTTTGTTCTTTCGCTTCTGCATACTCCTGTAACTCTTTACCCTTCAGGCCTATTCGTTCACCTGCTTCAATATATTCCATTAAAGTAGGCATCTTGTACTTGTGGACACGTTGCTGTGAATCAGCCAACTATAAATGTACAGACTTTGCTGTTAGTCTTTGTGTCACTTCCCTAAGTACACCCGCACTCCCTGTGTACGTAAATCCGTAGTGCTACAATATCACTCTGTACTCACCCAGTCACTCTATAAGCACTAGGTAGTGAGGTGGGAATATCAACTATACTCCCTCGTATCTATATATCTATGACCACAAGTTCATGAAGTCCCTGGAAATATTGTTAAACATACATATAAATACATATACAAACAAATGGATGATAACACTAAGTGATGACTATCCAACGCTAGACTTCACAAGCTGAGTACACGGAGACGATGATGACACAGAAATAAACCACAGTAAAACCACAAGCTTGTGTAGGGACATCCACAGTGCGCGTAATATATAAATTTAAACTGACAAAGACCACTAGACAGCAGAAATGACGAAAGATCACAATAAACCATATATCCGAACACAACAAATATCATATGTAAATATAACGAAAAGAAAAAGAGAAAGAAAAGGAATATATACTGAAAATATACACCGATCTTACGTACGTTAGACCCAAAAGGCACGGTATATAATCTAGGACCACCCTGCTTCACTGCAGAATCAAACAAACCGACCTTACGATTCACTTCCCAGAAAACACATGGTGCACAGTAAGAAAATAAATTTTCGCCCCACCTCCCGGCCTTCGAGAAGCAACACAAAAAACCCCTACTCTTGACAAACACTGGACCACATACAAATAATTGCGTAACACCCGACAACAATAAATATGACGATGGGAGCAAAACAATAAAAAATAATAATGTGTAACTGGTTGGCCGACAAATATGGGCCTATTAATCCGTCGCCAAAAGTTCTTTTTATTCAGTCACCAAAGTTTTTGTTCGTTTTAATCGTTATTCGCAATCCGCTGGAAATGTCTACGACGCTAGATTTCAAACCGACTTCTTGTTTTGTTGAGTGGTTATTGAATTCACGTGGTGATCAAAAGTTCCAACTGTCGACAAAAGTTGAAGATGATAGTGATATCCAAACTGTTCTGTCTCGACACAGTCCGTAACGTTATTGTACTTTCTCTGTACGTGGTGGCACCATAGTAATAATCCAAAGTGTTCTTTCGATTTGTTGTTACTCTCGTTGCGGAGATGGCGCTTCGCTGTATCATTAATGTTATGGATTTCCGTTACCTGACAAGATTCATCAAAAAAGAAAAGGAGAATGGCAGCCAATGTTCAGCGCTTTCAATTTGGATATATAGATCCTTATTAGCAAAGAAATACGACAATGGTTGCGATGATGATAAGTTAAAACTGTTTGCTCATAACAGAATAATGATGACAAAGGCTTGAACAAAGACGAAACATCAAGTCTGGCTTTCTTTCAAAACAACCTTGTTTATCCCGATCTCCTGTGGAAATTCCCAGTAACTTTCCACTGTCCCTAACCTTGACCTTGCCGGACACCTCAAGTCAGTACCTCAGTCTTCTTTGTCACAATAATCCACACTGACTGTCTGTAAAATGACCGGACACTTTTCCGTCATCCAAAAACACTTTCCACCCAACCTCTCAGCCCCGACACGGCTGCTCTTTTGACTCCGTGGAAATTTTCTCAGTAACTGCTTACTGTTAAACAGCCTTGCCTCCTAAGGTCAACCTTCTTTCTCTTTATCACTTTCAGTGGAAAATACACTTTACACCACTAACCCGCCCCAACTCTGGCGGTAGGGGCACTGTTTCCACCCACTTTTGTCACCCCTCCAGGTGAATACGCAAATGTCAATTCTGTGTACCCTACACATCCATGATAACTCTCCTTCCCGAGAGTTCACTCTGTACTGTGCACTGTGCTCGTAAACAGCGCTGACCCTCTCTCAACCCGGCCTATTAACTGCGTCGACAAATCTTGACCAGTCAACTTGCAACAACACAGTGCGCTTGCCTTCGCACACACACACTTGTCAAATATCTTTAGTTCCCAATCCTGTCATTATCACCGCCAGCGATGTCCTACACACACACACGCTGCCCTCGCCACTCTGGATTCAACACTGGTCTTTCATCGCCGCGTCTGCTAATTTCAGCACTCCTGCCTGGTATCAAATTTACCTGTCACCGTAATGGACTCTCCCGGTCGATTTGTACTGCGTTATTTCTCTGACACCCCCACTCGCTTTAGCGATATGGTTGGTTCCAATGCACCTGTAGTGGACTTGACGTGAACTGTCTGTATCAGTTCCCGCACGGAGAAAAACTCAGTGTTTATACGGTGGACACACTCCGCTGTCCACCCTCTCTCCGCGAAGAGCCCACAAACATCTCAGAATGACAACACTGTCTATAATGCAATGGGTTTCTCAATATATCCCCGTCGTTCTTGCCAGGACAGTCCCCAGATGTTCTTGATCGGACGTAGCCTCCAGATACTCCTTACTAAGCGATGAGCGCCCAGATGTTCTTGATCGGACGAGCTCACAGATTGTCACACGTTTTCTTGATGATAATATCACGAAGTTCTTACGATGATATGCTCATGATATTATTGTGTGATGGTCGTTGTCTAGGTAACGATACTCAATGGTGTGTCAATGGAGATATCTGTCTTGTAATGTAACTCACCCCCGCAGTGCATATTCACCAGTCATGAAACAAGATTGAGTTGGCGCACATAACCATTTATTCCCGAAATAAGACGAACAGACGGAACATATATATATATCCAGAAACAATGTAAATCCATAGAATATAAATATCCTCCTCACAATTTAACCAGCACACATCAATGCCTTCTCACGGCCTGCTTCTTATCTCAATCCACAAGACAGGTAATCCAGCTACTATCCACGGCTGGATCTCCCACAATACAACCCACACATTGGGTTGGAGCCACTGCTCAACTATAGAACCCACTCTGGTTCAGGCCTGTCTTCACAACTCGGAGCATAACACCACCCCGTTGTACGTGGACTACTGACTCCCTCGGTATCTCAAACTCAACTCCCTCAAACGACCTGACCCGCAGTCGGTCTCTTCTCTCACTCACTTTCCAGTCTCCTGACTTCACACAACACACAACTGTCTTTCGACCCATCCCCCCTGGGGCCTTCCACTCATATCCGCCACATTATTTCTGAGGGTTGATTGTTTTCCTCGTAGCCAGGTCACTCACCTTACTGTCTATAACCACAGGCATGTGACACACAGCAACAGAGGGATTAATTCCAACCACAGCAACAGCGAGATGAATTCCAACCACAGCAACAGCGGGATGAATTCCAACCACAGCAACAGCTTGATTAATTCCAACCACAGCAACAGAGGGATTATTTCCACCCACAACAACAGCGGGATTAATTCCAACCACATCAACAGCGGGATAAATTCCAACCACAGCAACAGAGGGATAAATTCCAACCACAGCAACAGAGGGATTATTTCCAACCACAGCAACATAGGGATTATTTCCACCCACAACAACAGCGGGATTAATTCCAACCACATCAACAGAGGGATAAATTCCAACCACAGCAACAGCGGGATTAATTCCAACCACAGCAACAGAGGGATTATTTCCAACCACAGCAACAGCGGGATTAATTCCATCCACAACAACAGCGGGATTAATTCCAACCACAACAACAGCGGGATTAATTCCAACCACAACAACAGCGGGATTAATTCCAACCACAACAACAGCGGGATTAATTCCAACCACAGCAACAGCGGGATTAATTCCAACCACAACAACAGCGGGATTAATTCCAACCACAACAACAGCGGGATTAATTCCAACCACAGCAACAGCGGGATTAATTCCAACCAGTACCACTTGACAACTCGCTATGTGGCGAAGGGGTTACGGACGCAGTTCGTAATCCTGCATACCCACGTTCGAAACACAGCTGTGGGCGATTTGGCAGCAGATCGCCTTACGTTGGTTTGGGTGCCGGTCGTTCAGCAAGCAGTGACAAACTACTGAACATAAACTTACATAGGAATCACGAACAGCCAAAAAATGCTGGTGTTAACTGCTACGTCCTGTAAATGATTTTCAACTAACTAACCACTTGACAAGAAACAGATGGACAGAGTGAGATTGTTCTTCTCCTGCCAAAGAAAGTTTATTCAGCACTTCTTGGGTACAATCCAATCAGCTATCGACTTCTTACCATCAGAATTTATAAAGAAACGAAAATGATCATCAAAACTATAAAAGCTGATTGCGCAGTAGAAGAGGATGGAATTCAGGAGTTTTACAGCATTCTAAAGACATTAGAAAAGATGCAAAAGAAAAAGAGACATTGTGACAATCATGTGGGATTTTAAACTGGAGTAAGAAGAAATGGTAGGAAGCCCATTTGGAATAGGAAAAAGAAACTAATCTAATTTTGCTTCGAAAACAGCCTTTCCATCACAAACACCTTATTTAAGCAACATAAAAGAATGCTGTAGACTTGCATCTCACCCAGTGGGAATTACAGAAACCAGATTGATTACATCGTAACACAACACTGATGGAGGATGTATATAATAACATCGGCAAAGACACTGCCTGGAGCAGACTGCGACACAGATCACAAACTGATTGTGGCAGATTTCAAAATGAAACTTAAGAAAGTGATAAAAGGGACCCAACTAATACGGTTCGAAAGCGATACACTGCTTGAATATAACACTGAAGAAGAAAACACATCTGAGGTGTTGATGGCAGTAGACGAAAACATGGCACATGGCAAGCTAGTTCAACACGCGAGAATCATTCTCATGTGATTATCACAAAATATAATTCCGAAAAATTATAATATGCAGAAATATATGACAGAGGTTAAAAGAAGAAAGGAATAAATTAAAACAAACAGACATAGAACTATATAGCCCCATCTACAAAAACTACACAAGAAAAATTAGAAGTGCTAACAGAGAAGGCGAGATGCAGTTTGTGATGAGGTCTTAGAATAGAGCGTCACCGGTTGCAAGGATAAGATGGAAAGACTTTGTAAAGTAAATCAGAACATTAACCAGCTAATTCAGACCATCATTACATGTAATAAATGTAAAGTAAATCAGAACATTAACCAGCTAATTCAGACCATCATTACATGTAATAAATGTAAAGTAAATCAGAACATTAACAAGCTAATTCAGACCATCATTACATGTAATAAATGTAAAGTAAATCAGAACATTAACCAGCTAATTCAGACCATCATTACATGTAATAAATGTAAAGTAAATCAGAACATTAACCAGCTAATTCAGACCATCATTACATGTAATAAATGTAAAGTAAATCAGAACATTAACCAGCTAATTCAGACCATCATTACATGTAATAAATGTAAAGTAAATCAGAACATTAACCAGCTAATTCAGACCATCATTACATGTAATAAATGTAAAGTAAATCAGAACATTAACCAGCTAATTCAGACCATCATTACATGTAATAAATGATAGGAATGGCAAAACGTTAACAAAATACAAAGATATACTATAACCATGGAAGGAGTACTGTGGAGAAATGCAGAAGACATGACGAAGAGCCTAGATAATATTACAAGAAAGTGTAGAGAACGAACCAGACCTTTATTAGAGGAAGTACGATCAGAAATAAAATCTAACGAAAGGGAAGTCACAGGATTGTGAAGACATACCAGCGGAACTAACCCAAGCAGGAGGAGAAGCCGGTGTCCACAGCTACCACGCACTGTGTTTGAAGATCTGGAATAGCTCTGTTTGGTCAAACTCTTGGAAGAGAACAATCTACACCCCTCTAACAAAGAAAAGAAATGTGCACAAATTATCGAACCATTGCATTAATGTTGTTTGTCCATCAAGAATGATGACCACCATTCATTTCATCCAGTGGGGTTGAAGGTGTGGAGCCGTGGGTTCTAAGATAAGGCCTATTTTGGCTCGAAATGTTCTTTGACAATGTGGGCAAAGAATGCTTGACGTCTCTGGCGGAAGATTTCCTGCAGTGGTTTTTCTGTCCTGCCTTTTCTTCACAGCTCTTGCAGTCCTGGTTGCCTCACATATGACTGCACCTTTGCGCAATGATGCACGCCACGAATTTCGGTCTCTGGCTGCACCCTCCCAGGTGTCATGATGAATTCCAAAAGCATTCAGTGAAATTTTCAGTGTCTTTAAAACGTTTCCCCTGGCCACCTTGGGAGCGTTTACCACAACGCAGTTCGCTGTAAAAATTCGTTTAGGGAGCCTGTGATCTGGCATGCGAGTCAAGGTGACCAGCCCAGCGAATCTGATTCTTCATCAGTAGAGTGTGGATACTGGGCATGGATGCTCTTTCTAGGACTTCAGTGTCTGGAATCTTGTCTTGCCATTTAATCTTCAGTAGCTTCTTAGGCAGACTGTGTGGAAGTGGTTTAATTTCCTAGCGTGTCGCTGATAAACAGTCCAGGTTTCACAAGCATATAGCAGTGTGGATAATACAACTGCTTTGTAGACTTTTAGCTTTGTTTGCAGGCTTATTCCAGTTCTGTCCCATACACTCTTGTACAGTCTGCCAAAGGCTGCACTGGCCTTGGAGATTCTTGCATTCACTTCATCATCGATTGTGGCAGCTTGTGACACGGTGCTGCCAAGATAGGTGAATTTGTCCACAACACTTAGTCTATGATCATTCACTTTGATATTCGGCACAGTGTGATTATTCCCTGGAGCTGGCTGGTACATAACTACAGTCTTCTCCAAGTGATATTGAGTCCAAAGTTGGCACAGGCATGTGAGAAAGCTGAACCATTATGTTGCATGTCCGCCTCTGAGTTGGCATATAGAGCGCAATCATCAGCAAACAGGAGCTCTCTGACGGTGTCGCTGTTAATTTTGGTTTTAGCTTTCAGCCTTCTGAGATTGAATAACTTTCCATCCATACGGTAGTTGATGTCTATTCCAATGTCGTCGTTCTCGAAGGCATTCATCAACATGGCTGAAAACATGAGGCTGAACAGTGTTTGGTGCCAGGACACATCCTTGCTTCACTCCATTGGTGACAGGAAAGGGTTCAGACAGTTCGCCATTTTCCTGTACTCTTGCCTGCATGCCGTCATGAAATAGCCGCACTATTTGGACAAACTTTCGTGGACAGCCATATTTTGCCATAATCTTCCACAGTCCTTCTCTGCTGACTGTATCAAAAGCCTTGGTAAGGTCAATGAAAGTGGAGAACATTTCGCAGTTCTGTTCCTGACATTTCTCTTGCAGCTGCCTGGCAGCGAAAATCATGTCAACATGTGGTTGAGGATGTGCGTACCATTGCATTAATAAGTTATGCTAAAACACCCTCTTTCAAATTATCATTGTGACCAGTGCAAGTAAATTAGAATATGAACTACAGGAAGTACAGGCAGGTTTCAGACAAGAAAGATAAACACAGGTTGGCCATAACATTGAGATTCAACAGCATTAAGAACCTGTGGCACAACAACAGCAAACAGGTTAAATGACACTGTTGAGAACAAGCATCTTTCCGGTGGTAACGTATTGATGTGAGTCATAGACCATTTCGCAATCACTAAAGAAAAAAATGGGGGATTTTGAGCTCTAATGTTACAGAAGATTTCTTAGAATAGTGTGGACAGAGAACATGAAACATTAAACAATTTTCAAGATCTGAACATGGACGGAATCTGGCTCATAAACAATATCTCTGAAACATACAATGATATGGCCATATCAAACGTCACAGTGGCTGAGCGAGAACAGTGGTGGAGGGCGTGGTTCCTGGGAGAAGAGGCTGGGGTCGACCAGCAAGATGATGACCACAGGACATTGAAGACATTGAAGACACTCCGGGCTTGGAAGTGCATGAGTCGGGAGTCGACCAGCACGACGATGAACAAAGGACATTGAGGACACCCCGGGCATAGGAGTGCATGATGCGGGAGTCGACCAGCACGACGATGAACAAAGGACATTGAGGACACCCCGGGCCTGGGAGTGCATGATGCGGGAGTCGACCAGCACGACGATGAACAAAGGACATTGAAGACACCCCGGGCCTGGGGGTGCATGAGATTGGAGTTGACCAGCACGACGATGAGCACAGGACATTGAAGACACCCCGTGTTTGGGGGTGCATGAGGTGGGATGACTGGCCAGAAATAGTTTTTTTGGCCAACCGTGATGAGAGCGACGTTCTGCAAACAACCCAAACCATAGAGAACCACGTTGGGATCGACCCTGACTTGTAGGACATGTACCAGCGACTTCTGTCTAGGAAGGCAAGACTTCGATGGATAGAACTGGCAACCACATATGACAATGCAATAATCTAGCATATCTGAAGATCTATATTTGATTGATTGATTGATTGATCTTTATTTTGTACGGGTTACAAATTGGGCACGCAGGCCCGTCTTTCATTTGACCCTTCGAGTCACTCATCTTTCGTTCAACAATAGTACATTATGCATTTACATAGGAAAAATCATTGCCAAATGAATGATGTAAACATAAACAATGCATATTACTATGTTATGAGACATAACCCCCACCCACCCACACATCCCCCACCCACCAAACATCAACCACACACACATCCCCCACCCACACACACCCAAGGCATACATGTATACCTCCACCCACACACCCATCGCAACCCACACATCCCCCACATACACACATCACCCCTACCACACACACATCTTCCACCCCACACACACTCGCCCACCCACACATCCTCCATCCACCCACCCATACACCCCAAATACTCAGCCAAACGCACATCCTCAACCACACATTCCCGCCCCCCCCCCAACCCACACAAACATCCCCTGCCAACCCATACATCATGCACTCTACCACACACACCCCCATCCACACTTCCCCCACCACACAATCCCCCACCCACACACACATTCCGCACCAATCCCTACACATATCCCCAACCCACACACATCCCCACCTACACAATCTCCCCACCAACACACACGCCACACCCATCCCCCACCCCCCATCCCACACACTCTCACCCAGCCACACATACTCCACCTGTCATCCACTCATCCCTCGACCACATAATCCCCCACCTACACACACACCCCCACCAACCCACACATACACCACCCATACACATCTCCACCTACCCACACACATACCTCCCACCCATACACACATCCCCACATACATTCCCCCACCCACGTACTCATCCCTCAACCATCACACCCACACATCACACACCCACCCATCAGCACATACCTCAACACTCACACACCCTAACCACCCAACCAAACACACACCCCTCACCCTCAAACAGCCCTCACCCACCCACACATCCCACACCTCCCCCACCCACACACTCATCCCTCACCTCCACACACATACTTCTCCCCACACATCTCCCACCCACCTACACATCCCCCACATATAAACACCCTCATCACCCACACATACATCCTCCACCCATAGACCAATATTTCACATAGCGAGAGTAGTATCTAGCCTGTAATTACATTTTCCTTTGAACTCAAAGGGTGTGAGACCTCAGAAGTCGAAATAGATTCGTCTTATGGTGAGAGACACTGGTAATAGGGAAAGCTAATCCACACACAAAAATCAGTCCAGTGCACTCCCCAGCAGCAGACATCTAGAAGTAGTAGCACATTTATGGCCTAATCTCGAGCTCAAAGAGAGCGACTGAAAAAAAAAAAAGTGTGTGAGGAGTGAACTCACGATGTCTCGCTGTCGGATATAATTTACGTCTAGAGCAGAAACCTGCTGTGAGTATGTGTAGTATTAGGACAATAATAATCTGTAGGCCTAAATGCCAAGAGAAATACGTGGTCATTCTTTCCTTCTCATATCGAACGCCGAGAGCTGACATCCAACCACATCCGACCTCGCTCATGCCATTGTAAGAGCAAAGTCCTAACCATTACACAAAACGCGCCCACTATTTATTTTTAAGATAGAACAGTTTCCGTGACTTTTCAAAACTATTTTTTTTATGTTGCATATCTCTTACATGACGTTGCAGTAAACACCAGCATTTTTTCAGCTGCTGTTGATGTACTAGGCAAGTGTTACGTTCAGTAGTTTGCCATTGCTTTCTGAACGACCGGCTCACATACCAACACGTTATAACACAACGCGACACGGTCTGCTGCACAAATCGGTTGCAGCTGAGTTTCGAACGCCTGGTAAGCGGCTCACGAACCGCGTTCGCAAGCCTTTGGCCACGGAGACCGACGGAAACCGACGGAGACCAAAAGTATACCGACACTGTAATAGTAATAACGATCGAAAGTGAAGACCCTCTTTCACGTCACTAGTGTAATGGGTATATGATGTTAGCCCCATATTTTGTATAGAGCAACCGCCATGGTTGATGGGCTCAGTGTCATGTCGGCCAGCTTTACTTCCCAGAATATTGCATGGAATCTGCTTTAGGTTGGGTCGAGCTCAGGTCAATAAACAAATCCCTTCATTAATTGGGGATCAAAGACACCACCAGGCAGCCATGCCAGAAAGTGAATTAACATTTTCTCTTTGGTTCAATGCGTGTTTCATCACAAGCTTATTTGATCGCTGTTCTTGTTCGTTCACTGGCATAATTGAATCGTTTGTCCAAGTTATTGGCTCTCCTGCGTCCATGACTTCTCTTACGAAATGAAAAAAAACAAACAAACAAAAACTGGCCATTCCCCGATGCACTAAGACCTAACATAATGTGTTGATCTGAACACTTAACTTACCCCCCCCCCCCCACACACACACCCTTTCCACCCCCACCCCGCTGTAGGTTCCTGGTAATGGAGTGTGGTTTTGTTTTGTTTTATAAATGATCCATATCACTAAACGGCTCCGTAACAAACAATGAAGAGCATGTGGAAGCTTTTGAAAGTGGTGTTATCTTCAGGTGTAAGAAATAAGATGGACATAAAAAAATTAAACAAACGCATTATTAAAGGAATTCGAGAAGTTAGACAACTATTGAATATCATACCCAAAGAAATGTAATCTTGGATTGGTCATAGTATGAGGCATGCAACTTTATTACTGAAAATACCATTGGGCAAGATTCCGAGAATAAGAAAAAGAGGACGTCCAAACCCCCCCCCCCCCCCCCCCCCCCCCCAAAAAAAAAAAAACAACAACAAAAAAACTAAGATACAGTCATGCAAGAAAGTGGGGATACAGATTATTCCGAGCTGAACAAAGTTACTGATAATAGGAGGCAGTGGATCAGGCGGCTTCAACGCCAATATAAGGACTGATTGACCTAATGCACGAATGGAGAGGAGATGGTCATTGCCCCCGTGAAATACTAGCTAGCTGACAATGAGTTTTCCATGGTCGTGGTATTTCTGGACTCACGGTTGAGTGCTGGGTTAGTTTGATTGTTTCACTATAACATAATTGTGTCAATTGCGGTGAGGAAACGAGTTGTTAAGCGCTATATTCAATCGATATTGATGTGCGGACGTGAATCATGGACAATTCACAGACAAGTGAGGAATTATGTGAATGCTGTGGAGATGTGGTTTTATGATGAGAACAGCGTGATTGGATTGAAAGAGTAATGAAGATATCGTGAAAGAAATCAAATCCCACACAGAACTGGATACTCGCATCAGACGAAGACAGCCCACATTATTTGAGCATGTTATGAGAAGGGGTAAACTGGAGTATGTCGTCACAACGGGAAAGTTGCATACGATGAGAAGCAGGTGGAGCATCAGTATCAGAAATTATTGGGAGCACACGAGAGAGAAAGCAATGGACAGACATGATCACCAACACAACATGGCATTGAGTAAAAGAAGAAGAATATAACATAAATAACTATATTCATTATTTCAATACCACAGCATTGACTTTGTGCATTGTTTAAATATTACAACACTGAATATATGTATTGTGAACATGTCTGAACTGAAAACACCCGTTGTAAAACTCTGGCTGGGGAAGGAAGAAAGGGGGTGGGGTGGGGTGGAACCAAGAAACGGATGACCTCATACAGACATGCTAGAACATTACGCAGAAATGAAGAGAATTTCTGATAGAGTGGACTGCAGTGACAAAATGAAGCTACAGCAACACCAGTCTCCTGACAGACTAAACTGATGATGACGATGATGATGAGGATGGTACTGCTCTATATGATCGCACTCACAACCTTACTTCAAGTGGGAAGGCAACTTCCCAGTGGGAAATATCTCAGGGCCTTTATTTACTAAGTTGAAGCATTGGAAAGGTTAACAAGAGGTGAACAAACAAATCTACCTATCGGGAAGCAAGTCATTTGCACAGTCCACACTCAACGTCTGGATATAATTACATCTAAGTCTGAAATATGTCACACGTAATGACAGATGGGCAAGTGAAAAGGAAATTATTTCAGGATTTCGATTATCTGTTGGGTTCACAAGACTACACGCAGCGATGACTGTCGCGCTTCACTGCACAGTCAACATGCAGATAATAATTTTTGAAGAGATTCTCACAGAAAATATTACTTCTGGAGATATGAATACACGAGTCTCGTGTCAACGCCCGGGAAGATTTACATAGTCTTCTGAATAGCAAATAAAAGTTCAGGATATATACGTTATTGAAAGAATGAACTCACTCTTGTGAGTTTGTTTTAAGAATAGATATCGTGTCGCGCCGGACAAACTCATAGATGCTCTGTCTCCCGCAGCGAATGCAGGGTGTAAAATCTATTGGTTCCAGTAGCAAAGTAATTGTAAATGGGCCGAGTTCGTCCCCTCATACGTCTCTCATCAATGCTGGAACTACATTATATTCCGTAGGAGGCAACTCATTCTGAGTTTATCTGTTACTTCTAACATAATATGCTGTCTCAACTCCTTCGGTCCATCTCATAGAATCAGTGTGTCATAAAATCAACTTTATCCCCGTTGATACTTTGACTTCTTCCCCACACATTAGTTGCATTAACCTCTTGCAATACAATTGTTAGTTTAACTTCTTCTGTCCCACACAATATCTGCATTAACCCACTGTAATTCACTTGTTACTTTAACTCCTTCTATCCCACATATTAGCTAAATATAACCCACTGTATTTCAACAGTAACTTTAATTTCGTCTACTCCAACCATTAGTTACATTAGCCAACTTTCCCCATTGTTACTTTAACTCCTTCTGTCCCACACATTATCTACACGAACCCTCTGTATTTCAATATTTCAGTTGTTACTTTAATTTCTTCTGCCCAAACCATAAATTACATAAACCAACTCTCTCCATTGTTGCTTTTACTCCTTCAATCAATCATGTGCCATGCCGGAAAGCGTGGGCGGTCATGACTCGCCATTTCACTCGATCACCAGAGTCGTGGATCAGCTCAGTGTTCCTGTCTCGACCATACCATGTGGCCAAGTCATCCAGGTATTTACTTCTCGGTCTTCCCCTTGGTCTATTCCCTTCGATCTTGCCAGTTGTCACTAAGTTCGCCAATCTATTTCTTCTCACAACATGTCCAAACAATTTTGACTGTCTACATCTAATTTCTCTAATCAATTTACGATTTTCATTTGTCTCCTGTAGTACTTGGTACATACTTTGTACATACAGAAAAATCAATGACCAAGTACTGTTATCAGTCGGAACTGATAACAGTACTTGGTCATTGATTTTTCTGTATGTCCATGGTATTATTTGCATTTTCCTCAGAAACCACATTTCTGCAGCCATCAGATGTTTTTCAGCTTCACTGCTCATTGTCCAAGTTTCACATCAAAGTTTCACCTCATTCTGTACCAATAAATAGTTACATAAACCCCTAATTTTATATTCTCACTTTACCTCCGTTACCCAACACATTAGCTACACAAGCCTATTGTATTTAAATTGTTACTTGAATATCTTCCGTTCCACACACCAGTTACATTAAACATCATTATCGTCATTGTTACTTTAACGCCTTCTCTCCCGTAGTGTATATGATCTTCAATGCTAATGGCAACGTATGTAGTTTTGTCAAATCACCACGACTTAGGAAATAACGGGTTAAAGTTACAGCTGCCTGGCAGTGAACTAGTTATAAAGCTAACACAAGTGCACGCTAAAGTCGGACTCGCTGACTTTTGAGGTGTATAACTGGAGAGAGAGGAACAAAGAAGAAGAAGAGGAAGAAGAAGAAGACGAAGAAGAAGAAGAAGAAGAAGAAGAAGAAGAAGAAGAAGAAGAAGAAGAAGAAGAAGAAGAAGAAGAAGAAGAAGAAGAAGAAGGAGAAGAAGAAGGAGAAGAAGAAGAAGAAGAAGTTAAAAATTTAAGTAATTTTAAAGATTAACCACACTCGGATTTCAACTAGTGCCATCCCTGCGACTAGATCTCTCTCTCTCTCTCTCTCTCTCTCTCTCTCTCTCTCTCTCTCTCTCTCTCTCTCTCTCTCTGTCTCTCTCTCTGTCTCTCTCTCTTTCTCTCTCTTTCTCTCTCTCTCTCTTTCTCCCTCCCCCTCTCCCTCTCTCTCTATCCACCACAACGCGTTGGCTACTACAAAATGGACACAATGACAATGTCTGGAAGCCAAGAGCCACGTATACTAATCACATGGCCTATCGTTGTCTGCTTGGTCCCAAAAATAAAAAAAAAGTATGCTCCTTGCATATTAATACCAATATCAGGATGTCTTGGACACAAGGTCTTTTGTCTTTTTAAAAATCTTGCGCCCCCGCGCGCACACAAACACACACACACACACAGACACACACATACATTCCTTTCTCTGTTAAACCTGTATGCTGAGAATTTCACGAGGAACATAAAAAAAAAGGTTGATTGCATGTACTTTGCAGGACATCGAAGCCAATCCCATAATGTTTTGGCTGTTTGTGATATACTAGGCACACTTACATTCAGTAGTTTGCCATTGCTTTCTGAACGCTAAAACCTTGTGT
Source organism: Cepaea nemoralis (assembly GCA_014155875.1). NCBI lineage: Eukaryota > Metazoa > Mollusca > Gastropoda > Stylommatophora > Helicidae > Cepaea > Cepaea nemoralis. Next base: position 19,768 of record JACEFZ010014593.1, read on the forward strand.
ATGAAAATCAAATCGCTTGCAGCTGTTTTCAACGCGGTATGTTGGATTATGAATCATGTTCGCAACACCTTAGCCACAGCGCTGGTATGAGGAACATTAGAGACTATAAATAAGGGTTATAATACAGACAAAGAGGACATCTGAAAATGAGATAAGAATAGACGGGATAAAGGTTAACCAAGTTGATAAATTTAACTACCTAGGGTAAATTGCAACATCAGATTTAAGATGCACTATAGAGATTAAATTAAATTGTTTACATATCCTTTACAAGACATTGCTGTCAATATCAGCATCTTTCAGCTGATTATTGATTTCTTGGCAAGATTACACTCAATAGTTTGCCATTGCTTTCTGAGCGGCTTGCTCACATACCCCGTAAGTTACCGACCGATTCGAACCACTGCTGATTCTCACCGTCGTCAAGTTACCTACGAGAGTATACGATATTACGGAGAAAAGTCGCTAACCTCAAGGCCAGGAAGCCGGCACTATAGAGATTAAGAGTTGAAAATTAAGAGTGTCTTATGCAATAGGTCATTATCATTGAATATAAGAAAGAGAGTGCTGAAATATTATATCATTGGCACCTTGCCGTCTTGACAGACGATAGTTTGTAAGGGATGGAGTTAAGCCTCTTCATAGCACAAAGCCTGGGCTAAAATATAGAGATCATGTGTTGCCCATGCAGCATGATCCCTCTCTCGGCCTGCCTAGTTCACTCCAGAGGAACGGTAACACCTCTACATCTGGAACAAGACAAGCTGCAGAAGCTGCCGGATCAGCAAAGCAATGCTCTAATTGTCCGCCTGTCGGAGCTTTGATCCTAGACCAGCCGCCAACCAAGGCTTAGGGCCTGGTCTGCCCTGCCATGACACTTTGTCTTTAGGTTGCATTTCCTCGCACCAGGGTAAGGCTTGTACCCTCCCAATTGCGCTCTTCCGCCCGAAGCCGTTGGCACAATGTGGGGTGTCGGGTTTGGTAAGCGCCGCCCAACGTTCGGCGCTAACAGAAAGCAGGTAGTACCGTCTACTGTTATACGGTAGCTCAGTCATATCTGACTAAGACCTGACACAATGAAATATATATAACCTGTTTTACAGTATGGCAGCGAATTATGGAACATGAATGAACAAATTAGGAAGAGCTTGGAAGCAACGGAGATGTGGTTCCTGAGAAAAATGTTGCGAATTCCTCTGACAGGCAGAGAATCTAACAACGATTGCATGAAGAGGATAATGAAAGTAAAACATTACATTCACATACATACAATTAAAAAGAAAACACTGCATTATTTGATCATGCGATGAGTAGAGAGGCATTTGAGGATATCGTGTGAAATGGAAAGATCGTTGGGAAAATTGGCAAATCTATCTACCCAATGCAGGGGGTTTCAAATAAGGAGATGTATAGATAGGAGACCATAGGAGGTAAAGACAGGAATAAAAGAATAATAAAAGATATTTTAAAGAAATGAAGAAATTAGATATCATGGTGGAGACTGGAAGCCCCCCCCCCCCCCTCCCCCCTCGTGCAAAAACAAAAGGGTAGACGGGAAAAGAAAAACAATTGTGCAGGTTCTTGAGCAGAGACCTAAGAAATGAAATTCGAAATTCTAAACCCAAAACAGTATTCTGTGACAGCTAGTCAACATAAACAACAATAATGCTCGCTCCAGGCATGAATTAGAGCAATAAAGCACCGCAACTAGTCTACACAAGATAAGCCAAACAAATAACATAAAGGAAACAATCATATAACTTTACTGTGCTCTAGAAAATCTCCGAAAGTTATCAGTTATCAGTTATCAGTTGGGGTATCTTCGTTGCACTCCGGACATGTCCATAGGTGCTCAGATCCTCCCCCCAGCATATGCATCAGCGTCCGGTGGCTAATAGTGCCAGTTCTGTGTTGGTTGACGAGGCGCTTTGTTTTCCCGATGTACCTCTCGCGTCTGGCTGTGCCGATTCTTACTCCCAGGTCTTTCATCCTGGAGAGCGATGTGGAATCACTGGCGTCAAAATCCTCTGTTCTCGCCATATCTTTAAGGGCGTTAATAACATCCGCACGATCCATGGGCTGGCCATCTAGCAGGGGGTGCAGAGCCAGCCAATTTATCAGCTCGTTCATTTCCCTCGACTCCCGCATGTCCCGGGACGAAGATGAAGGTGACTTTGCGGACAGCAGACTTCCGCAGCGACTCAGTCCACTGTCTACGTACAGATCCAGCTTCGACCTTCTGAATCATGCTCATTGAATCACTTAGTACACACACGTTGGTATAATGCTGTGATTCCAGCCATATGAAAGCCTGTGTAACCGCCATCACCTCCATCGTCATGCTGCTCGTGGTCATAGAGTGGGCACCACTGGATTCTTGAACGGTTCGGCCCGCTGAACGGGCTGTAAATGCCCACGCACTTCTCTGCTGCTTTACAACAGATCCATCTGTATAGATGAGCACTTCGGGGCTATCTGAGTGATCATAGATGAGCGCGTTAACCTCTGCATTGACAGCGGCAGGGTTCTGCTCTCTGCACCGTCTGTCGAGTGTGATAATGCAGGAGAAGGTACACGTAAAAGCTGGAGGCACCTGGCACCCATTCCTTGCCGGGGTTGATACTGGTTAGACTGCAGACCTGTCCGACGACATCTTCCGCCCGACCCATCCATGATTTGCCCCTCTTTAGCCTGTCACCCTTTTCTCTGAAAACAGCGTCATGCAGAGGGTGCTGCTCATCTGCACTTATTTTTAAGTATGCACGAGCTCTCCAGATCTTGATCCTGTGTTCCATTGTCGGGAAGTCAAGGAGGTATCTCATTGCTACACAGCTGGTGTCTCTCGTGCAGCCCAAAATGATGCGCATGGCTTCGTTTTGTACCTTTTCAAGTCTTCCAATCTGTGTAGGGCTGACAGTGAGGATGGCCAGGGCATACTCGATGCGTGAAAGCACAAGTCCTTGGAACAGAAGTAATAGCAGTCTTTGCTCGATATTGGCAGTTGCCATGACTCTCATTGCTGCCAAACCTTTTCGAGCCTTCGTTGTGACATAATCGACATGATCTCTGAAGGACAGGCTACGATCAAGCCTCACGCCAAGATATGTCATTGACTGGGTTCTACTCAGAATGCTCCCATCCATTCTTACTGCCGGCAGGTCTGTTTTCACAATATGGTTGTTTAGTGAGAACCATGTAACCGTTGCCTTTGCAGGGTTGACAAGGGCGTCGGCATCAGCACACCATGAGGAAATTCGATCTAGTTCGCCCTGCATATGGTTGGCAACCGCCTGTCTATCTCGACCCTGTCGATACACGAGGATGTCATCAACGAATGATAGAGTCCTACCCCTCCCATCCAACTGTTGTTCAGTGATCGGCACCGTATACACGTTGAATAGTACTGGTGATAGTGGTGAACCCTGCGGCAATCCTGGACATATCGTTATCGGCTCAGAAGACCAACTCCCGCATCTTAGCACCACCTTTCTTTGGAGTAGAACTGCAGCTATCCAACGTACAAGGTGAAGGTGCACTTTCAGTCTGAGGAGGGTTTGCATCAGGTGCTCGAAAGATACTCTGTTATATGCGTCCTCTAAGTCTATGGCGGCCGCACATGTCTCTTCTCTGACCTGAAATCCTTCGTAAACATCTTGAGCAAAGACCGCCGCATTCAGCCATGACTCTTTGTTGCGTCTGTATCCTCCAAGTGTGGGCGGGAAGCAGCCGAGCTGTTCCAAGTCCCAAGCAAGTCTGTGTGCTACAATTTTCTCCAGTAGCTTGCCAACAGTATTCTGCATCGTAATGATTCTGTAGCCGCTTATCTTGGAGTGGTCTTTGTTCGGTTTTGGCAGCGGCAGCAAGTAGCTGTGTAGCCATTCTTCTTTGACCTGACCCCTCTGGATACTGGTGTTGAATTCTCTGGCCAGTTCTTCCATGTCATCATCTGATATCACCATTAGGTCACCATATCGGATGCCGTCTGGGCCTGGGGCGGTGTTAGGTGATTTCTTGAGCATCGCACACAATATGTCAACTGTGATTGTCCATTCTTCATCTGTCCCGACCCCCTCGCACAACTGAGAGAGTGTTGTTTTGGTCCTCTGTCTGGCGGGCTCGTCTTTCTGGTCAGTCTGTTCTATGTAGCGTGCAAGAAGGGCCTTACCTTTATCCGCATCCGACTTTTTCCATGCGAGGTCTGTGCCTTGAAAGTCTGGAATACCCCTACGTTGTGCAGCACCGTTCATGCTCTTGTGGAGGCGCCAGAATGTCGTAAGAGATTGCTCGGAGCACACCTTCCTGCAGAACTCGTCCCATTGTCGGCCTTGGCCTGTTTGGCGCAGGATTTGAATAAAGTCGTCGTCCTAACGACCTCAGTCTTCAGGTTCGCCAACTCAACCTGTGGCATGTTAGCCTTTCTGGCCTTTTGCCAGTCTTTGACAGCCTGCCTCTTTCCCAGCCACACCTTCTCGACCTCTCCATTCCACCATGGTGGCTGCAGCCATCTCTCTTGTCTCCTACGGGAGGAAGTTAGTTTTCTTCTTCTGATCTTGCTTATGGCGTCTTGACCAGTGGTGTCGTACGGGAAGGCATTGGTCTTGTTTCTTTGACTCATGGCCACGTCTTTCTTGATCAGGATGACACAAGGGTAGTGGTCACTATCGTGGTATCCCAGTGTGCCCCACCGGCACCTTGGTGCGATGATGGGCGACACCAGAGCCAAGTCAATGATGCTGTCAGAGTCGCCTGGTCGAGTGGCCATTCTAGTGACCTTCCCATCATTCAGTCAACACCTCAACATCAATAGTTGTACAATATCCTGCTTATAACACTATCATACGAGCAGGACCGTAACGGCTAAAGGCCGCTAAACAGCTATTACAACAGTAAACAACCGACCAGATAGACGCCGAATGACTGACAAGTAGAGACATTGTATTACTTTCAAAAGTAAACAATCAACCAACAGGTCGACACGTATACTCCAGAAATAGGTAACAACCAACTAAACAGGTTGATAGTTATAATGCAACTACGAGGTAGCATCCAACTAAGCGCCCAGATTAACGGTGACATATCTTAAGGGATTCGCTGTAAAAGAAGAAATAAAACCGTTTCTCTCTGGCGAACTGTCTGAGTTTAAATATTCTAACAAACATATCACCATTGGCGCCATGGCGACAGACACAGCACATACACAAACAGTAAACAACACAGCACAAGTACACCACTGATTCTAGTTACTCTATCAATACCATTTTATTGGCGGCTCGTCTTCTCTTTTGTCTCTATGGTTGAGGAGTCCAGTTTCCTATATCAAGTCACCCAAAGTGGAACAACCCATTCGTTTTCAGTTTTGATATTTTCATTGTTACAGACTATTTCAAATATAATATTCAATTAGGTAAACAACCATTGCAAACACTCCTGCTTAAAGCGAGACTAGCATCGCATCTTCATTTCTCCCACACTGTCCAGATGTATAGCAGACAAAATGGCACGTTGTGTGTTCAACTTGCTTGGTCAGCTTGCCAGGTCAGCTTGCCCTCTTACCACCTGTAATAGCTGGACTGCTTAAACTACCAAACGTGTGTTGTTCAATTGTGATCTCCTGATACACAGACCTAGCAGTCGGCTGACCTCTTCCTCGCTGCCATTTGAAATTGACTCATACATAAACACCAAGTACAATTATAAACATGGAAAATAACAGATAATTCTGGCTCTGCCAACACAAGTGCAGATTGATTGATTGATTTAGGAACCGACATCACAGCATTCGGGGCATTCCCATAAGCGCTCCGTCCCCATCCTCAGATTGCGTTTGGATGTGAACATGCTCACATTCTCATGGCAAAACTGACATATACAGAATTTGCACCCAACCGCCCCGTACCCTCTTGCTTGCTTGCTTGTTTGAAACAAGATGTTCCAGCCCCGTTCAACAGTAGCATTATCGATAAAAATTGCGCCAACCGGGAATCGAACCCGGATCGACTGCTTGGAAGGCAACCATGCTAACCTATACACCACCGACGCTATATATACTGATTG
>JACEFZ010014594.1:0-11093 GCA_014155875.1 Cepaea nemoralis
TCGGGGGAGATGGGTCAACTTCAAAGCTGAAAGTCAAAAACTAGACACCCCCTGATCAACAGCGCACGCTACCCCCTAGTGGATCTATTCACTTCGCTGATATAGAACCTCTCGGGCCTACAAAGCTTTTGCAGACTTCAAGAGGCTTTTCTATGGTATTACCAGCCGGGAGTCGTCCAACCTGGTGAGTCCTGTAGATTTCGTGGCCCTCTACCCCATACACGTTATTGATTTGCGGGCCCAGTCTGAAGCCATTAAGAACGCTGTTCAAGCTATCACTCTAAAGGTGGAGTTCGATGTTGCTGTGCCGCAGACACCAACGCTTTCGCAGTGGTCATTGCAGATAAGTCTCTGTTCTTAGAATCTGAGGGCAGGAAGTTTACTACAGTCTTGAATTAAACACTAGAGATATAGTGAAATGACTATGGCGCTGGTATCATATGGGCTGAGCCTCTCTCCGGGCAAAAAGAGACGTTGGTCAAGGCGGCGAAAGACGGCACTGGTGCCACCCTACGCCTGGTGTGGGGCAGCTGCACGGTGCTGATAAGGTCGGCCTGACCCAGCGTCAGATTAACCACATTAAGAAGAATGTGGCGGTGGGTTTCGGGGGCTGAGCTGGTCTTCTCGAAGAGCCAGATCAAAAAGATGGGGAAGGTGGGTGGGTTTTTTCCCCGCCTTGGGGGCTGTGCTCCCTCTCTTGGCTAAGGCCACTCCCCTGGCTGGGTGGCTTGGGAGGCTTAATGGGGGGAGCTGCTGGTGTGGCACAGGCATTGATCAGGCTCGTCATAACAGGGCGATGGAGGGTGGGGGTTTTGGGGATGACCTTCTGGGTGGGGTTGATGCGTGAAGTGGGTGGTGTGTCTCGCAGTATTGAGCATTTTGGCCGCCCGAGGAAGGGTCAGGGTTTAGGGGAGGATGTTATGAAGTTGGCACTGGCCGGGCGGCCTCAGCTGGGGGTTTAGGAGAGGATATTTTGAAGTTGGTGTTGGCCACCAACCTGGTCTTAGGACATGCTGGGGGGGGGGGGGGGGGGGGTAAAGGGGGTGTACCTGGCTAGAGGTGGTAAGGGGATGGAAAAAAAGAAGCATTAAACAACTTTGATATTGAGAAAGGGGGCTAAGGATATACCCCACTTCCGCGGTGTGTTTATGCGCGATGGTCTTCCCGCAGCTCTACACAGTCCGAATGTGGGATTGTCAATCTAGACTCGATCAGAGGGTGAGGGGACCCACTGGGTGGATTATTACAGGGCGGGGTCTATGGCGGTTTACTTCGATAGTTTCGGGCTTGACCCACCCCAGGAGATCCTGGATTATCCTAGGGTGTCCCGTGCGCACCCAAACTTTTCAGTTGCAGAAGGCAGACGATGTTGATCTGTGTCATTTATGTCTTCATGTGCTTCGTGGGCTGGCGGGCGGGCAGCAATTTGAAGACATGAATACTGCGTATGGGATAGACCATGTCTGTTGGAAAGTGCAACGGAGGTACAGTTGTCCAGCTTAGTCGAGCTGGGCTCGTGAGCAAGTATGGGACACTATGCAAGGTACACTATCCATGGGTGGGTTTCGCCTCACAATGTGGGGGAGCCCTTTGGGGCCTAGTGATGCCGCTACGCGTGGTTTTACGGAGCGGCTCTCTAAAAGTGGAACGCTGACAGAGGAACTCAATATGGGCACCCATAGAATCACCAATGTCGCTGAACCGGTGGGGGAGCAAGATGTGGCCACTAAAAAATATGTTGATGCCAACATAGGGCTGCGCTGATAGATGAACAGACTAGAGTTAGGGGGTACTGGACCAATACAAAAATTATTTGGAAGGCGATTCGGTGCCTCTGACTGGCCGTTGTGGTTTGAGGTAAAAAGTCTCAATCTTGTATTGTCAGGTAAAGCCCTTTTCCTTTAAAATATGGGAGTACTACCATGCATACTTAGGTCCCTGATGGGGTATATGTAGGCTATGAGGCAGGTCAGTTCTCCCTTCAAGGTGATGATGAGTTTACCCCCTTTAGTTTGGTGGTGAACAGCCGGCCCCAGCCTGAATATATCGATCGTCCTATCCCAGGGAGCAAACTGTATATCAAGCTCTTTCTTAAGGAAGGGCCTTTTAAAAATTGGGGATGTTATGCCAGGCCTTCAGTAAAATCTCTAGCTCGCGATGGGGCGGGTTGGGTTATTATTACTTTCGGTGAAAAGGGGAAGTTACAGATGATCAAATTGTAGAAAACATACTTAAGGATGCTAAGGGTGTTGATGCCATCAGTCTGAGAGAAGTTAAGGTTTCGCCGTGGATTTTTCTTATAAAACTTTTGTATACCAACAACCCTGTCACTGAGGAGGATTCAAAACGTATCACTGCAAAATTGAATATATAGGTGCACTACTATACAATGGCGCCCGCCCAGACTTTCGTCTTCAAGAGATCACTAGCTACAGAAGAGTTTTGGGGGCTGAGTGTCAGGATCTTATATTCGGCTCGTTGGCTAACACGTGTGAGACAGTACAAGTATAACGTGATTCGACGAAAGACAAGCAACACAAGTTCTATGGATTTATTGCCACATTAAATCATAACGATAATTACAACGATCTACAATATATAACTCACAACCACAATACAGCTCATAGGTCTGACGCTCAAGATATAAGTCGTTCGGCTTACAACCACGGAGATTCACACAAACGCCTTGCTCTCAGTCACACATGTCCTTCCGAGCTCCGTCCCAGCTCGGTCTGAGCTATCACGCAACACTCCCACTGCCTCTGGTGGGTCACGTGGCCTGCGTGCGTCTGTCGTCAAGCCTGACGCTGGTCGCGTGTCAGGTACAATCTTGCCAGCCGACCACTCTTGCCGCCGGGTGCCGTAACGATGTGCTGCATAGGCTAGGCTCTGACATTCTCCCCGGGTACCTCAATGAAAGATGCCCTCTTTCATTCATGATGTATGTACATACTGGGGTAGTGCTAATTTCATGTCAGAGACTACTCTTTCCCAGTGTTATGCATGAAAATACATATATGGCATAGAAATATATACAAAAAATGTAAGTTGCATTGAAAAGACAAATGAAGTACAACTTTTAACACAACTCAGGTTTTATCCCCTAATGCCTGGTTACCTTCATTGCAATAATACCCAGTCAATCAGTAGTACCAGCTTCACGCTCTACCTCGCAGCAATTTGAAAAAAAAAGTAATAATATGGTTGTTTTGCAACAGCCATCTAGCCAGACTGAAATACGGCTTTGTATTAGTCGTATTAAACACTTAAACTCTGACCTCATTTGGCCAGGAGCCCCTTTGTTGGTTTGCAATGTTGGCAGCTCTATGACATGCTTGGTTTGGGCGCCTACCCGCTGTGCTAACCATTTGAGCAACAAAATGCCTATCTATACAAAACACATTAATGAATATGTTTCAAATTATGGCCCTTGATGTAATTCACAAATGCAAGGGAAGTAATTTTGACATTCAAGAAATTCTATACATTACAATAATTATTTAATTTCTTAGTGTCATTGCTTGACGTTTCTTCATATTAACGAGAAAAAGTCGGTAATATGAATACATTGATCAAGATATGATTCTAGGATTACACTAATCAAAATAAATAAGTACCCAATTGGTGTATTATATTTTATGGATTGAAAAGGATTTTACAATCGTCATAAATTTTTGAAAATTTGTATATCGTCTGCTAATTTTGCTATACTTTTTAAATTACACCGGAAATCCACACGAAACGCAAAATTTAGTTGCTGTTTCACTGTTTGAACACAACTGTTCCGGTTTTAACGGATGGTAAAATGTTATCAAAGTTCGTGTTTGATGTTATAGTATCACAACTCTGGGATTATGATGGAATGTTCTTGTTTCCGATGTGTTCACAACTTATGGATAATGATCGAATGTTCTTATTTCGGATGTTTCAAACGTCGAACAATTTGGATTAAATTCGCTGCAGAGGTGGTGTAGAAGTCAATGTTCGGTCCACATTTGCACATGTCGTTTAAAATATCACGGTGAAGAAAATCACTCACAGCTGTCACTGTTACATGGTAAAGTTCGCTTCTGGTAAGTAGTTAAGCGTCTGTGACACTGTTCTTAGTGTATATTTACAATTAATACTGTTCTCTTTCTACCACACACTACACAATTATACTACACTCATTACAGGACTTGATTAAAATAAGTATATTATACATGTCGGTTTTTAACCGTATCACAATTTCAATTATAGACCTTACACAGTAGTGATGCAAACAAAATTCACTCATTGGTGGCTGTGTTGGTCTGAGTGTATTACACACTGCACTCAGACGTTTGCTTACTGGGTCGGTCGGACAACGGGACAAAAGGTCGGCAATTGTATTCATTCTGCCGGGAATATGGCGAACTTCGAAACTGAAATTCTGAAGCTTCAAGGACCAGCGAGCAATCATATTATTGGATGGTACTCCGGCATTTATATACCGTAAATGGACTGTTGTCAGTTTCGATGATAAAGTGACGTCCTAGAAGATATCTGGATAAGCTTCGTCACACTTTCTACTAAGGCCAGTGCTTCTAATTGTGGAATGGACCATGCACGTTCTCGAGGCCTTAATTTTCTTGATAGGAAACCAAATTGGGTGCAGGATGTTGTTGTATTTCTGCAACAGGACTGCCCCAATGGCAACGGAGCTAGCATCTGTTCTCAATCTGAAAGGTAAACGGATGTTGGGCAATTTAAGGATTAGGTTATTGGAATTCTTATCAGAAAAATGGCCAAAATTTTATGAATGCATTTCGTAGGCATTCATCGTGTACAACTATTTCAGGCTTATCCTTGGTTAGTAAGTTAGAAAAACCTCGGTCAGTTCTGAAAACTCAGGAATAAAGTTTCTGTAATAGTTGATCGTCCAACAACTGAGGACTTGTTTCTTATTTGTTGAAGTGACAGTTTTAGAATTTGGAGACAATTTTTTGTCTGTCATGACAAGCCATTGGATATTCTGTCCCCCAAAAATGATATCTCTTGGTAGCCATGCTCACCTTTGAAGGCTTCACTGTTATCATGCTGTCTGATCTAGGTAGTAGTATAGAACGTCCTGTCCAGGTGTCATGTTATGTTCCGTCGTTGTCTCTGTATGGAACCCGATGTCGTCATATAGTGAATGATATTTGGAATTCCGATAGGAGGAGTCGTATACAGACGGCCAGTCTGGAGTTACTGGTCTAAGGATATAGAGTGGGGTTTCGGTTTAAAAACTTCCAAAAGGATTTTTTAATTTCTGTTAATCATTTTGAGTGCTATCTCCACACCTGCACTCGTACATGTGTGTATCCTTCAATAGTTCAAACAATAATAATACACCATGTATAGTTGTGAACTGTAATCGTGCATGTTTGTATGATCTTTTGCAATTTTGTAATTTTCCACAATATGTAGGGTAATTTGTTGCTGTTTTTGTCAGTAATTCCACCGACTGATGTTTTACATTGTTCAGCATAGGTATTCGTATGCGTTGATTTAACATAGAGCTTATGAGTGGCAGTAACAAAATTTGGTTCAACAGAAATGACATAAGTAACAAAGTCTGCTGGTTTGTCATGAGTAATATCATCTGTTTTGTGTCATGTGATGTGGAAATAAAACTGTTTGTGAGACATTGTTTTGTATTTACAATCAGTAGTAAAGTATAACTATCCACTGTTGCATTTGGGTTATGTGTGTAGTTAACAGAGAGTATAGGAGGTATAGTATAACCATGATGATTTGTGTTTTTTCCTCGCTGTTTGTGAACTTTTTTGTTTTCTGCACCTTTTCTTTGTGCTGATACACACCAGTTTCTGTTTCTTCTTGTTCTGAATTAATCACGCTGGTATGGTGGGGTATCTTGGTCTGTTCATCATGTTGTTGTATGATAGTGGGTGTTAAGGGTTTTTTGTTGTGGGGTTAATTTTTTTTGTGTGGGGGTTTTTGGGAAATCTATGTAATCTGTCCATTTAATACTTTCCAATTACTAAATCACAACTGGATTGTCTAATAAGCACAAGTTACTCTGCCTGATAGGGAAAAGGGGATTTTAATTGGCCCATCCATGGGATATTTCTCTACTGTCCTGAAACGTTTTGCATAGATTACTCATCTAGTAGTCTTTAGGATCAGCTAAGTCTTTCGAAGACCGATAAGCGGACCCTGTGTCGCGTCACATGTGCATACTGTGTCATTGATGTAACCTTCATGGAATGTTAGTTTTCCTAACGACAGTCTTGAGGTTTTTTTCATTTCCTCACCTTTTTTGTTGATCCTTGATCTCTTTACATAAGGAATGAGGTTGAGTGATGTTAATAACATATTACAATATGGTACATAGTCTGTTTTTTGAGTCTATTACCAATTGCTTCCTCATTGGTAATAGGGCGGCGTGCCCGCATGTTAAGATACCATTTCATAAAAGGGTATTACAGACATGCATGTTGGCACTAATATCACAAGCCTGTGCTGCATGTACAGGATGTTGTTCTGTGCCACGAAGTGGATGCTGTACAGGCTATCGATGCGTCCAGGGGTTGACATAATATTAATAATAACATGAATACCTTTGAGTTCTGAAGACCAACACAGCCACTGGAATAAAACTCCACAACGATTTTCCTCTCGGACATAGACTTTAATCTGTCGACTCAATTACTCACATGTTGACCACATTCAATCACTCCACAGAACTTGAGAACACACACTGAATTACACAAAAGCGGCATAACATACTGTTAGCCATGCTTAAAGACATGCTGCGTCCGAACAGGACGGCAGCCCAAAGTCTAACCCCCTTAGTGACGTTTTTCGTGACGCTTCCCTAGTTTCCCTGTGCACTCTATAATTGTACATTTCGGTGCATGTTTTAGGGAAGCTCCCTTCAGCCTTTCTCAGTCTGCTATATGTCAGTGACTGATATGTGGCATTATGCCCCCCGCCCTACAAATTAAATGATATTATCTATATGTGGCGTTGTCTGAATGACCTGGTATCAGAGTGGTAGTGTAGGACTAAATGCAATAAGTCCCGACGTACTATATCGTGTCCAGAGTTCCACTGAATGTCCCACCCACCTATATTTTCCTTCAGACTCTTGGTGGAGGGAAGTGTAGGTACTCCCGATAATGTATAATGTACCTTCATAGTTACCTCCGATATAGATAAATGTACAATAGTTAATGTCCCCCAGAAGAATAATGAATGATCCTTGTGTCGACAGTGTAAATTTGACAAAGTGTCGGCAGCCAGTAACATTATGTAGATATCCTTTTCTTCGCCAAGTGTATCTTGACTGTAGTATATTAATGTTCAAGAGTTGTGCACTGTAATGTGTAGACTACGTCTAATTTCAAAAACATGTCCTATGTAATCAATTGGTATTATCATGTGTAATATGTCTCCTGATAGCGACATCAAAACTGATAATGTGTTTCCCTTGTCATTAGATATGTGGAATAGTACAGGTTTAATCTCTTAAGTTGTGTGTGTCGAATGACATCCACTTAATATCGACAAATATTAAATACTTGCAGTCTGTAACTGATCTTTACACGAGCTGCAATTTCGGCTTCCGCTGAGTTTAGGATGGTGCGCGTCGTTTGCACTTTAACTTGACGTGCAATTATTTATCTTTAAGAACGACATAATATATGTAGATGCGGATTTGTTGATTCGGGGTTGTCTTGAACCATTCCTCCCAAGCAGTAAAATGTGAGCAGATATCCTTAAAGTTGAAACATGCACTGATATTTCTCAGATTTGATAATGTAAGCCAAATAAGTTCGTAATTTGATAACCAATAATTGCGGTATCTTGATTTTGACTAACCAGTAACATCTGGTTATGATTTCAGCTTCATAATTGAATGTAAACTGTTTCATATTATCTTCATTGACGTAGGTAAATATAATTATCATTTGGTTTCTGAAAATCATTGTAAATACTGTACTTTTCTGTACGTTTTTAAAACATGTTTGTAATGTTGGCTCTTGTTTTTGTTCACCAGTAAGTCTGTTGTCAGTCTGATATTGTTTTGTATATTGTCAATGTCTGTCTGAGAAGGTTGATCACTGTTTCTTTCGATCTTGAGCTCTTGTAATTGCATTCGTTCGTGCGTGTTCAATCTCCCATTGCGTTCGAATTATTTCATAAGATTTCTTAAATTCCAGAATAAACAATATGTTCTGAGAATTTTGTTTTGTTCATAATTTTAAAATAAGATTCACTTGCTTTCTTCCAAGTGTTTACTTCTCAATGTTCACGTTTCAATTTGACTTCATCCAAACCATCGTTTCCAGGAATTCAATTTTGATTATTGAAACTTTCAACGTTCAGTGCATTTCGACTGTTTACCAATGATAATCTTGTGTCGTTGTAATTCAAGAAATTTCTTGCGAATGTTCTTGTAAAACCGCGTATATATGTATATAATTCCTCTGTTCACTGACTGTTTATCTTCTTTCTTGACGTATACAAGGTCAAGTATTTGAGGTAAAAATGTGAACTGGAGCATACGGAATCTGTCTTGTGAACCAACAGTTCAATGCCATGTTATTAGCATGTATCTTTTTACAAGTTACGATCAGGTGATCGGTAGTTGCCTCCTTTCGGAGTGCCTGTTAAGACCAGGTCAGCATCCGAAGTACATGAGGACAATCAATACGGACACAAATGATGAACTAGTAATACGGTTGATCACAGTCGAGACTTTCGCATACTGTCGAACAACATTTAAACTCAATTTGAAATGAGTACCAGCATAGTCCATGTACGCTCTCCTTCCTCTTAACACAATTATGATTACCACAGTATATATGTCGATTGAATTTTTTTTTTTTTAAATTGAATCTTCCTGTATCTGTACAAACGAATAGTATGCTGTATTTTCTTCTTACTTGATCCATCAAACAGTTCATTGAACAGTTCTTTGAACTAAAATCGTAAGATACTTTCCTTTCCGGATGTTTTGTGTATGACCAAAATGATGATGTCATCACCACTGCTCAAAAATTTGGTTACTTGGTTTGAGATTATTCCACATATAGTAAATTATATATGATGGCGTCATGATAAAAATCTGCATGTGACCTTGGCCTTCTCAAGTATATGGCTCGATTCGTTAGATTACTTTACAATGTCATAAACTGATAATAAATCTCGAGTTTAGTTCATAATTACTACCGGTACAAGACCCCATTTGCCACGAAGTGGATGCTGTACAGGCTATCGATGCGTCCAGGGGTTGACATAATATTAATAATAACATGAATACCTTTGAGTTCTGAAGACCAACACAGC
Organism: Cepaea nemoralis; assembly: GCA_014155875.1. NCBI lineage: Eukaryota > Metazoa > Mollusca > Gastropoda > Stylommatophora > Helicidae > Cepaea > Cepaea nemoralis. The sequence goes on from JACEFZ010014594.1 coordinate 9,319, forward strand.
CACTGGAATAAAACTCCACAACGATTTTCCTCTCGGACATAGACTTTAATCTGTCGACTCAATTACTCACATGTTGACCACATTCAATCACTCCACAGAACTTGAGAACACACACTGAATTACACAAAAGCGGCATAACATACTGTTAGCCATGCTTAAAGACATGCTGCGTCCGAACAGGACGGCAGCCCAAAGTCTAACCCCCTTAGTGACGTTTTTCGTGACGCTTCCCTAGTTTCCCTGTGCACTCTATAATTGTACATTTCGGTGCATGTTTTAGGGAAGCTCCCTTCAGCCTTTCTCAGTCTGCTATATGTCAGTGACTGATATGTGGCATTCTGGATTTTCGTCTTCTGACGCTGAGCTATCGAACAAGGCGGCATTGGGTTTTTTGGTCTATGCCCCCCCCTACAATCCCTGCGATGGTGACCGTAAGCCTTGCAGAAAAAAATTTACGTGCACTTTTGAACGATTTACGTTCTCTGTCTTGTCTGTTTACCATATTTTGCAAGTATGTTTGGGGACCTGGGTTTTTATCGCACATCTCGTTTCAAATAGTGAGACATTTTACGTGAACACAAATGTCTAAATTTTTCAGAGTAGGCCTGTTTTTTTTTGCCTACTATTTTTTTCTCATAGTTGGCTGCTGCTACCCATTTACTGTCAGTAGCTTCAGGGCAAACACTGTTTTTTTGCCGTATAATGGCCGACCCACGTCTTTCCATTTCTTCCACACTTGTGCATTCTTCTCCTGTAAGACTTAGAAAAAGATGATGGGGATAGAAAAATGACCTTATCTCGAATGATGAGATCTTCTAATTTATCATAATTTTTTTTTAATTTTGGGTGATGAAGTCCATTTTCTGAAAATGTCTCGGACTAAACAGAGTAGTCAGAGAACGTTTGAGTTGATTTTGGACTCAGTTTTTCTGAATTTTCTCTGTACCCGCCTCGTCTAACATGAAATGTGCTTATTTTAGATTTAATATAATGGTACTCTTTTCTGAGGTCTTTGGGGGTTGTTTCAATGACTTTAAGCGGTTCCCCAGATAGACTCCTCATATATAGAATATTCCATTCCAAGTGGAAATTGGTAATTTTTCCCTTTAAAGTCTCAAAATTTTTGTAAAGGCTGCTATGCAGTCACCCGAGGTATAATTTCGAACGATACCTTGATACTTCTATACTGGTTTTTCTTTTTCCAGTCTTCAGATTTCTTTGCTCTTTTTTTCATTTCAGTCTCAGTGTCGAGTTGTTTCATTTTCAACTGTAATTCAAGTTCTTCTCTCTTACTCTGAGCTGCTATTTTGCTTTTTTAAGTTCACTGTCTATCTCAGCTTGCTTTGTCTTTCAGCCATTTTTTACTTCGGCTTGCTTTAATGCTGTTTCAATCTCTGCCTGTTTTAGAGCTGTTTCTGCTTCTATTTTTCTTGGCAGCTTTTTCAATCTCTGCCTGTTTCAAGCTGTTTCTGCCTCTGCTTGCTTGGCAGCTCGTTCTGCGGCCCCTTTTATCGCGTCAGCAGCCCTTTTTTCCCGAACATAGGTATTCTGCGTATTTATCTCACTCCATTTTGTTAATTCTCACCTTGTAACTTTTAAATTTTTAAACCCCCTATCGATGAATCAAATAATGCGACATGATGGAGAAAAAACCGTCAATGAAAATCAACCACACAAATATGTTGTAAATGGTTAGTGAAAAAAAATTTACATTGATTGCTATACATGCGTGCCCACTACTGCATACGTAAAGTTTAAAATAAAGAAAAAAAACC
>JACEFZ010014595.1:0-11272 GCA_014155875.1 Cepaea nemoralis
CCCCTTCCCTCCCCCCCCCATTTCCCCAAAGACAGACAGACAGACAGTCAGACAGAAAAGGGGAAGGGGATCTTATATGACTACTTATATAATTTAAATGAGATGCTCTCCACCATGGGCTGGGCCGGGTCAGACAGACAGACAGATAGATAGATAGATAGATAGACAGACAGACAGACAGACAGACAGACAGACAGACAGACAGACAGACAGACAGTCGGGAACGGGAACTTATATGACTACTTATATGAATAAATGAGATGCTCCCCACCAGGAGTTGGGCGATGCCGGGCCGGGTTCAGACAGACAGACAGATAGATAGTCGGAACGGGAACTTATATGACTACTTATATGAATTAAATGAGATGCTCCCCATCAGGGTCTGGGCGAAGACGGGCCGGGTCAGACAGACAGACAGACAGATAGACAGACAGACAGACAGATAGTCGGTAACGGGAACGAGAACTTATATGACTACTTATATGAATTAAATGAGATGCTCCCCACCAGGGTCTGGGCGAAGCCGGGCCGGGTCAGCTAGTATATATATATATTGATTGACTGATTGATGGGAAAGACCTATATTGGAAACAACAAGATGCTATAAAGATTGGTAATGAAGTAGGTCAATATCATGTCTCGCCATGTCACACAAACACCAGAATCGTGGATGAGCTCCGTTTGTTTGTCTCGACCATGCCATGTAGGCAAGCTATCCAGATATTTACTTCTCTGCTTCCCCATGTCCCCCCCACCCCTTCCCCCCCCCCCCCCCCCCCCCCCCCCCCCCCCCAATCCTCCTCAGCTACCTTGCCAGTTGTCACGAAGTTCTCCGGTTTATTTCTTCTAATAAACGTGCCCAAAATATCCAGAGAGTATTCTAATTTCTCTCATTAAGCTACGGTTTTCAATTGATATTCCCTCTTACTATGGTATTCTCCGCATATCCCCCATAAACCACACATAGAGACAGAGTATTGGGAAGTTGAATTCGGTATTGCAAGTGAACAAACAGCAATATATTGAGGTGTACATTATTTGACAAGTAGGAAGGAAGCGCTGAGGTATCGAGAACTGCAGGTGTTAAAAAAAATCATTTAAACACACCATACGGAAAAGACAAATGACATTTTTGTGGCGTAGGCCGAAAAGGAAAGTGCGCTCGCTCTTAAACTTACAATGAGTTGACGCGGGATAGGCGGTTCATCGTCTTTAAGTTGGATGGAAACGTTGCCTTCCTGATCAGAAAGCAATGACAAATTACTGAAAGTAAAATTGATTAGAAAATCAATCTGGGATTGGGGTTGATTGTAATGTCCTGCATATGCGTACTAATTTAATCAGCGGAAGAGATGGAACAAAGAAATTAGCATTACTCTGGGAAATACTGGCATGGGTGGCAGAGGCAGGCAGAGAAAGATGTATGTGGACAGTTTAAACAGCGGTGCAACAAATAATAATATAAACATCACAAACCTATGTTCCTCTTACAATAAGGAGAGAGCGTGTAAAGAACTATTACGCGGCTAGAGCCGTACTGCCTTATTAACCTTAGTTACTACCGTGACTTCTATGGTTAAACTGCTCGTAATCACGGCGAAAGCTCCACTGCCTTCTTTAACAGTTCTCCATTCAACCTTTGCCGTGAAAGCCCGCAAGCCCCGAGGGGGGCTTCAAATGAAAATCTTAAAAGTGTGATATAAATTACAATAATCATGGCATTGTCTTGTAACCTGTCAATATTGTTGTTAAGAATGTCAAGAGTGATTAACGTATGACATCACGGAGCAGGCAAACACGTTGACGTCATAATGACAGTTTATAGATGGCCGCTCCACAGATCACATGATCCAAAGAGGTGCAGCGCTCTGTTACCCGTGTTTTTATCAGTGAAGGGGTAAAACCTATAGAAATTCATCGTTGAATGAAGGTCCAGTATGGTGGTGCACGCCTGTCAGTCCAGCAAGTATATAGTGGAGTAGGAAGTTTCAGAACGGCCTGACTTCTATGACAGACTGTTCACGACCGGGCAAGGCACACCGAGTAGTGACACCAGATATATTGTTTTTTTCGACAGGAATCCAAGCACATTATCATCACGAAAAAAAAAAAATGTAAGGTTTTCATTTGAGCTCCCTGTTATATGACAGTGTGCTACTGGGACCTGTAGGGGAAGCACATGATGATAATAATTAGGTAAAATATGCCAAAATTATTGTTTTTGTTATTTATTGTTCATAATGTATTATTATTATTTGCATGCTGTTTTATCCTTATATAAGCATAATATATTACATAATTATTATCATGCTGTCAGTGCCAGTAACAGATCTCTCTCTCTCTCTCTCTCTCTCTCTCTCTCTCTCTCTCTCTCTCTCTCTCTCTCTCTCTCTCTCTCTCTCTCTCTCTCTCTCTCTCTCTCTCTCTCTCTCTGCTGCGTGTCCAATTTGTAACCTTTTTAAAATAAAGTTGAATCTCTCTCTCTCTCTCTCTCTCTCTCTCTCTCTCTCTCTCTCTCTCTCTCTCTCTCTCTCTCTTTCTCTCTCGAATCCACCTACTTACCTACCTACCTCAGTACCTACCTAAGTACCTATCTATCTACCTGTCAGTTTGTCATTCACTGTCAAGTTATATATCGTCATTTCTCACTCACACTGTCTCTGTTGCTCACTTCTCCTTGTGTCAATAAAAATATATAAAGAAGCATCTTGCGATAAGATTTTATGTTGAAATTTTGTAAAGTCACGCATCAGTTACTATATATGCAATTACCAATCCCGTATATCCACGTGAGGAACACAGCTGTGAGACTCGGCAGCGGATCGCGTCGGGTTGGTTACTTACGGGGTATGTGAGCGGTCGCTCAGAAAGCAATGACAAACTACTGAGCGTATTCTTGCCAATAACATCAACAACAGCTGAAAAGTGTTGGTGTTGACTGCAACGTCCAGTAAGGGATATGCAACTTGAAAAAAAAAAACATTACCACATCAAATGTAGTGTAATAAATATCCCCGATAGTCAGCTGCCGCTGTATCCTACACATACCAAGGTACACTACTAACTTAAAACTAAAAAAGCATTGGAATATTTATGATTATTTCCCTTCCGGTAGACATAACGGTGTCATTACCTACGGCTCTACCGAGGCACATATTTTTTCTTCATTTTTAATAATTGTTAGTTGCTTTGGAAGACTGAGTAATAACGGGTTTGCCCTGAGTGCCATGATGGTGATTCTTAATTGACCATTTACCATTAAGCACTTAACGCTCATGGTCTACTTTGCTACCTAATAACCCGTGTCTCCATGTCAGATGGACTGTCTGTCTATATGAATGTCTACCAGTGGTCCAAAACACATTTTGTGGCTTACTTTGTTCCATGCGACTGTCTTGTTTTTCATGTTTGTAAAATATGATCTACGTTAAGAACAGTTTCAAAGCAAATGATCATCATCTTGTGCCATAGCGTTGAACACGGTCAAATATAATATAAATCACATCACCAGGCATGACCAGGCTTGTCTTTTTGTCCCGATGATGTCATCTGGCCAAGCCTGCCAATCTTGCTGGTATTTCACATGCTTGTCCATGGTGGTTGATTACAGCTTGACTCCACTTGACTTTGTATAAAGAGACGAAAGGTTAAAGCAGTAGGATGTGAGGAGGGGGAAGAGAGGGACTCTAATGGTCCCACTTACCTGCTGATGATTTTATCACATAGTTTATTTCTTTAGTTGTGCCACACAACTAGCCCGCCTTACCCAGTGACCACTCCCACCCCATATGTTGGTTTACTGCCAGTAATTGAATACTGACAACTTTATTTGTTGAGTTTACTCCACCATCCACCTCCAGTAGTAGGAGTTAATACGTTACATTTGTCTCTCTCTCTCTCTCTATCTATCTATCTCTCTCCCCATTCCACTCTCTCTCTCTCTCTCTCTCTCTATCTCTCTATCTCTCTCCCCATTCCTCTCTCTCTCTCTCTCTCTCTCTCCCCCCCCCCCTCTGCTTCCCTTTCTTAACCCTTTCTTCTTCAACCCCTAGAGCATGTAAAGATAAGGACCACAGGTTAATAAGAAGAAAACCATAGACTGCTCAGGCAAAGGACATAATCAGATAAGAGTGTGTGCTTCAGATCATTGGGAGAGGAGAGGAGTAAGTCAGAATGCCAGAGGGAATGTCAGACTTCCACAGGGCCATAATAAAATTGGACAGTTATTACAGGAAGTGGCCAACAGGCAGTGCTGAATGGGACGTACAACAACAAGTGATGTAATCGTCTTCGAGGATGGCTTTGAGCTAAGATGCAAAATAAGTGTCTGGGTTGTTCATAGTGAAGGTTAATGGACGGTGTCTAGTGCAGGAGAGCCTGGCAAATGATACCATAACACTGAATATGGAAATCGATGTGGAGGGAGTCACTGCAACGTTCCGCTGGCTGGTGGACAACACACACTCGCACACACACACACACACACACACACACACACACACACACACACACACACACACACACACACACGTGTCTTGATTGTAACACGATCACAGATCATTCTAAGAAGGGTGAAGTAAGACATGCTTAAAGAGAAATAGTATACTTCAAATAAAAAACATAAAAAAAATCAGAGACAGGTAGCAACGGTTGAAACATTTCCCCAGGGCATGCTGGTATTGTGGAAAACGAACAGGCGGATCGATTCACTGGGTCTGCGCCTTTGGATGGGATTCTGATGCGCGATAATTATACGTGACCAGAGCTCTTTGGGATCCTGAATATAGTATGGGGAACAGATAATTCATAATGGCCTCAAGATAATGGTTTGACAGGGAGTGACCAAAGGATCTGGCGAACATTAAGTACATTCAGACAGACACTTACTCAGAATGCAACGGGTACCTTTAATATTAGGAGCGTTCATTTGAAATCCGTTCGTGCCGCATCGCGCATAATTGCGTACGCTGAACATGATCATGTCATAGTAATGTGATAATTACTGACTAATGAATAAAGAAGCACATGCTTATCGTCCAATGATGCATAGGTTCTGTTTCTGACCGTTGAGAAAATGGCCGGGTTGATCCAAAATGCGTCCAAAGAAGCTCAAAGAGCGGTGATTCAGTTTATTTCATTTGAAGAATGTTCCAGTGGATATCCATCGAAGAATGCAGGCAGCGTGCGGTAACAAATGTGAGTAGTAATGAATGTTGGAAATCCCTCGTTTGAGCAATGAGCAATGAGATATATCTCATTGCTCATTCTCGTCTCATGTCTCTTGGTGGGGGTCTATGTCTCATGTCTCGTGGTGGGTGGGTTGTGGCCTGCCTCATGCCTTCCAGCTCCTTCCTGCTTTTTTAAGTGTCAGGTGTGGTTTTTAAGCAGAGTATCGGGGTTAACAATGAAAAGATCAATTGAACTCTGGCGCCAGGTTTGCTAATTGATTCAGAATATGTCAGCCGGTGTAATGCATTAATTAGCTTCCCGTTTGTATAGACGACATAAGAGGTGTCAGGTGGTCGACAAACAAGCGGAGTCGGGTGGTAAAGTGAGTGCAGTGTCGGGATGCAGGGTAGTGAGCAGGTTCGAATCCTACTGTGTGGTGGGGTAGTGTAGCAGTGGGTGAGTGTGTAACGAAGCTAGGTGGTATCATTGGCGGTTCGAATCACGCCCCTGGTCGCTAACTATAGCCAACATAGGCCCAGGAGAGTTCGAATGCCAGCGGTATCGCTTTGCATTATTCCTCAAAAACCTAAGTTCCACAGCCAGCAGATTCAGCGTGACTGCTCATTGTCTTCACATTCATACAAAACTACAGGTTCTATGTAACAGCGCAACACTCTTTTTCTTGTAGCAATTGCCATCTTTTTACTGGTCAATATGTTTTTCATCTTCGCCGTGGCGATAAGCTTCCTGTTTGTATAGACGGCACAACAAACTGGGCATCCACCATGATCTTTATCATATAACAGCTGTTGCAACACTCGGCAAAATTAAACAAGGAAATATGGTAATGAAACTGTGCGAAAGATCAACTGAACTAGGTGGGCAGGTTAAGTGAAGATGAGTTCGATAACGGCGGCGGCAGGTTTGCTAATTGATTCAGAAGATGTCAGCCGGTGTAATGCATTAATTAGGTTCCCGTTTGTATAGACGGTATAACAAACCCGGCAACCAGCATGATCTTTATCATATAACAGCTGTGGTAGAACGTATCGATTTCTCATCAAACTCAACAAGGAAATATGGTAATGAAAGTGTATGGTACAAAGTCTTTCTTGTAAATTCGAGATTGTATCTTCCGCTGCGGCAAAATAGTCCTTTCATTAAAACCATCTGTGTATTGATGTCAGCCGGTGTAATGCATTAATTACTTCCCGTTTGTATAGACGACACTCAAACTGAGACGTACCAGTATGATGATTATCGCACAACAGATGTTGCAACACTCGGCAAATGCAACAATGAAATTGTAGCGCATATCAAGATAAGTTAATTATATTCGACCGGTACTTTAGTAGCACAATACATAAACAGGCGCACAGCTGCGACAAGTCAGTACCTTTTTGTTTTATAACTCAACCAGCTGCATGGTAACATATTTTCGATGTGGTACAAAGACATTTTTAATTCGAGCTTTTATCTTCAGCTGTTGCAAAATATTCCCGACAAAAGCCGTAATTACAAACTGGAGATAGCTGTTAAAAATCAGCTGGTTTCATTTTCCCCTAATTGGGAACAACGGGTTATAGACATTATTACAGACGACAGATGTGGGCGTATGAATACAATATCACCGCATGAATAAAGGGTGTCAGGTGGGCTTGGACACATCAGGTGTATAAAACTGTGGAATATGAGCTGTAAAATTCATATTCTGGCAACCAGCTGAAGTTAATACATCGGGATGAAACAAGACCTGGACCACAACTACTGGGGGTGAGTATAAAGTTCTTGTGTGTCTGTGTGCGCTGGTGTGTCTGTGTGCGCTGGTGTGTCTGTGTGCGCTGGTGTGTGTGTGTGTGCGCGGTTATGTGCGTATGTATGTCTGCATGTGTGTAGGCGTTTGTGTGAGTGCATGTGCACTTGTGTGTCTGTGTGTATGACTGTGTGTGTGTGTGAGCGTGTACGCGTGTGTGTCTGTGTGTATGACTGTGTGTGTGTGTGAGCGTATGCGGTTGTGTGTATGGCGGCTGGGTGTGTGTGCGTGTGTGTGTGCGCGCGGTTATGTGCGTATGTATGTCTGCATGTGTGTAGGCGTTTGTGTGTGTGCGTGTGTGTGCGCGCGCGGTTATGTGCATATGTATGACTGCATATGTGAGTGCATGTGCGCTTGTGTGTCTATGTGTATGACTGTGTGTGTGAGCGTGTGTGGTTGTGTGTATGGGTGGTTGGGTGTGTGTGTGTGTACGAGTGGTTATGTGCGTATGTATTTGTGTGAGTGTGTGTGCGTCTGCATGTGTGTCTGCATGTGTGTGTGTGCGTGTGCGCTTCTGTGTGTAGGCGTATGTATGTCTGCATGTGTTCGTGGGTGTCTGGGTGTCTGTGTGTAAGGTTGCATGCTTTTATACTTATCGTGTTCACGTGTTTTCTGCCTTGTACCTATTGTATGTAATAGATGATGGTTAATACGGCTACCGTATTCACGTCTTATTCATGCCCTTGTGTTTATTTGTTAATAAGACACTGAGTCTGATCGGGAATCTTTAGTAGATGGTATTGGTGCCCACAGTAAACAGCTGGGGTTAGAATTAATAGTTGTCTCTAAGAAAGAAATACTACATAATATACAAGTACATGAACATATTCTTAAACCAAAGTGAGTCGTTACAGCAAGATTGGACTAGTCTTATAGAACCTGGTTTGAAGACTTTATACACGTACATGTCCCTGTACCTGAGTGCTTCTTGGTGGAGCTGACTAGTAATGTTTTGTTTCATATTTTCACAGATCGCCTTGTGAATAAGCTATTGAAGGGTCACAGCCAGAAAGTCGACCGTGTCCACAACCAGTATTGCCTTGTGTCTAACCTAACAAAAGGGTCACCACCAACGAGTTGATAGTACGCTCAGGTATGTATGTGAGTGTGTATATATGTATGCATGTATGTGTATATGTGAGTATGTATATATGTATGCATGTATGTATGTATTTTAGTATGTATATATGTCTCTGTGTATATATGTATGTATGTATTTGAGTATGTATATATGTCTGTGTGTATATATGCATGTGTATATGTGATTATGTATATATGTATGTGCTTATGTGTATATGTGAGTATGTATATATGTATGCATGTATGTATGTATTTTAGTATGTATATATGTCTCTGTGTATATATGTATGTATGTATTTGAGTATGTATATATGTCTCTGTGTATATATGCATGTGTATATGTGATTATGTATATATGTGATTATGTATATATGTATGTGCTTATGTATATATATATATATATATATATATATATATATATATATATATATATATATATATATATATATATATATGTCTGTGTATATATGCATATGTCAGTATATATGTGTGTATATGTATATGTCGGTATATATGTGTGTATATATGTATATGTCGGTATATATGTGTATATATGTATCTTTGTGTGAATACTCGTAACTCTGATAGATATAACCATAGATTAATGGTTTATGGCCTAGTGATATGAAGGAAACAAAAGAATTTTTTTTTCTTAATGGAAACTGACGTTGTAGCGTCCCCTTCTATACTAATGCGGTGGTTGTCCTTTTACTGAAGCTGTGTCTATTTACTCAGCTCTCGGTTAATTTCACTCAGCTCTTGTGGTCTTTCATATTCAGTGTTAACAAAATTTGATCAAAAACATCTGAGTTCTTAATCGTCAAATATAATTTCTAGACCATGTGTCCAACTATAATGAAGTGAAGGTGATTAAGTTAACTCAAATATGTTTTACCTTCATATTGACTATAAATATTAACTGTATATATGTCACTGGCTACCTAGTGGCACCTCAGCGCAAAGTATATTACACACATATCTATTTAGCGTTCAGTAGATGATTAAAAAATATGAAAAGTAAAAAATATTGCTGGTCACTAACAGTTTTGTGTTTGTTACTTTCACAGGTGTACGTGTTCAACTGAAAGACAAAGAAACTGTATCCTAGTATCTACTATTAACAAATTCAAAAGGACGTTGAAGTATAGAAATTTGGTAACAACCTTCTACTATCAATCACCTAACCGTGAATTACCGTATGTTCGTCAAAAAATCAATATGGCCACCCCTCAGCCGAAAGAAGGCTACCCGTGTGTTATCTGTAAGAAAGTATTCAAGGAAAAATACACTCTAAACCATCACACTAAGACAGTTCACGCCACCATTGATGAAATGCTTAAATGTCATATATGCGGCACACCCTTTAATAGAAAATACAACCTACAAAGACACATACGGACATTCCACCAGACAACCATAGACACTACACCCGCACCATCATCAACACCATCATCATCAGCATCAGCACCAGTAGCATCAACATCGCGTAAAAGACCAGCCTCAACACAGACACACAATGCTAAAAAGCAGAAACAAGACACAAATATTCTAGAGCAGTTAGCACACGAGGAAGCAGCCATTTTAGAAGCCGAAGAATTATATACATTACACAAACTTCCACTACCCATGCAACAGACATACATGTCCAACTGGGAAGCCATCAAAACACACCACAAAATCAACAAGCATCTGTCTATCTACACGTTCTTTATTAGTCCAGAGACACAGCACCGTATCAATTGGACCTCTACATTGAATAAGATCTTCAATACTCAAACTAATCGCTTTAAGATAAACTTCAGCCACCACAGTGTCCTTCGACACCGAGAGACACAAGACTTTCACTTCTTCAACGCATCATCCAACAACGCCTCTGTACTAAATCTCCCACATCTCATAAACAACAGATAGGACTTTGACACATTTATCAACACCGTACACGAGCACGATATTCTTACATACGCTACTCAACAACGTCCAGACACCAAGTACACAATAGAAACAGTAGCGGCCACATCCTTTTATGTGTTTCATATCCCCGAGTTCCCAATAGGTTGTTGCTTAGCTGATATTCCTACACACATCATACAAAATAAAGCCATTAACACATTGCAACAAGACTCTAACTCGAAACAGTACTCAGATAATTTTTGTTTTTTCAGAGCTCTGGCGTTATTTAGAGATGCGAAAATTTACGATCTTACGAAAGACACGAAGGATTTAACTGAGACGTGGCGAAGACATCAAAATATACCTTCTTTAGGTAATTTTCCCCGGATTAAGCTAATTGACGTGCCTATTTTAGAGCAATGTTTTGGTCTTAATATCGATACTTTTGAGTTCAACGAGAACCAGGCTCTGGTCCCCAAACTTAGAGGTAGTGGGAAATATGAGACAACCTTAAGACTTTTATTGTTTAAAGAGCATTTCGTGTATATTAAGGATATCAGTAGGGCAGCTCGGGCCTTTGGTTGTGATAAGTGTGGGAAGTTATGGAAGGAATTGTGGAAGATGGAAAGACACTGTAAAAAGCTGCAATGGGGGTAAGACTAAAGAGTGGTTTAAAGGCAGGGTGTACAACCCACCACAGACCATATGTGAAATACTGTCAAACCATGGGCTCAAAGTAGACCCTGGCTATGTATACCTATACAGAGCCGCCTTCGACTACGAATGCTACTTTGAAAGTAATAATCTGCCCAGGGAAACCAAATCGACAAAATTCTTAGCTAAACACATACCCCTTAGTTGTTCAGTAGCTTCCAATGTCCCCGGATTTGACTCGCATGTATGCTTCATCTCATCAGGTGACCCCCAGGAGTTAGTGGACAGAATGTTTGAGTATCTGACTCAAGTCGCTGAGAAAGCATATTTAGAACTACGGGTGATTTTCGATGGTGTATATAAAAAATTAGAGGAACGACAGGAAACCAAATTAATTGATAGGTTAGATGGTTATCTAATGGAATTACCGGTGCTGGGGTTCAACTCTGCGAAATACGATCTTAACATAATTAAACCGTTTTTAATCTCGCACTGTGTAAAACAATCCCCTTTAAAATTTGTAGTGAAAAGAAACAATAACTTTATGTGTATCGCCACTGAAAAGCTAAAATTCCTAGATATTAGCAACTATTTAGCGCCAGGTTCAGTTATGCAAAATATTTAGCGGCATATGGCATCACCGAGACAAAAGGATAGCGTCAGTTT
>JACEFZ010014596.1:0-11090 GCA_014155875.1 Cepaea nemoralis
TTTAATCCCAACCATTTAAAAATTTATTTTTGTAAAACCCTCACTGATGTTTCCCCGCACTTTAAAAACCATCACCTGAAATAAGTTGCCCCATTCTTATTTAAATTCTCTTCAATTTTTAATAAAACCGATTATTTTCTGAGCTGTGGAACCTGGGTTTACTGCTTTTTAAATTTTTTTTGTACATAAGCCCCAAGCGTCCTATGTTCCACCCCCTAGCCTTTTGGTTTTCTGTTTTTCTATAATCCAGGGCGCTTTTTGCTATTTCTTGTTGGTGTTTTTAGGCCTTAACTGTTTAGGGTTTAATAAAAAAATTCTTGTAGTTTGACAATACCTAAATACTTGTTCATTTCCCATCAAAACCCATTGCCCCTAAATTTTGCCAAAGGTTTTTCGAAGGACGGTTGCCCCCACGTTTGCCAACAAAAAAGCCCTTTCTGACGTAATAGGGGTATTGAGATGGGGGTTTCCCCCCCCCCGTTGACACTCTTTATGAATTACACACTGATACACCGTGAACACAACTCGTCACCATCGAGTGATAGAATGGCATCATGTATTGTTTCCATGCGACACATCACTGGGATATTCAAAGGTACACATACACCCACGACATTTGTTACCAACACTGCTTGTAGTACGTCCTGCTATCCAGGCTATCTAATCAACTACAATGGTCTACACATACACTCTTCTATCCTACTTACAGTCCTGTTAAACATGGTCGCATGGCGCCTACATTCACAGGCCCGGCAACCTCTGCCCACGGCACACGACTCGACTCCGTGCTGTAACATGTCCACCCCGCCTGGTCGCGGCAACGCTGTTCTCATCAATCGGTACACGCTTGAATTATCTAGCGTACACAGTTACTTGCCGTCGACGATTCTCGGCGTTTCATTGCCACAAGGGATATTCAGTTCTCAGCCGACACACTTCTCTGCTTTCGTGATCTGTCTGTCATGGCTTCCCAACTCCGACTGACTCCCTTTGTCCGTGCGCCCTGCTCGACCCTCCTAATCACGTGGCCTCCTCCTCGCAATTCTATTGGCCACTATCTTTAGCCGTTACCGGTGTCTTTTTCCTTATCACTCTCCGTGATTATTTATCATTAATAATGTTTCAACAATCTATGTTGCTGTTAACCAGGTCTTAAGTAATCTGACTCATGGCAGTCATCCTTCCGAAAGAGACCGAGCCATATGGGATAAAACCCGGGGCAATGAACTCGACTTTTAAGACTTTTTTTTAAAGACTGTCAGGCAATAAGTCATGCAATATATTGTTTGTGCCTTCTGTGTTTACATTCACGACGGAAATACATTGTTTTGAATATTTATGCTTTACTAGGCAATTTTACGTTCAGTGGTTTGCCATCGCCGGACTCCATGGCGATAGCGTTACGGACGCGATTCGTAATGCCGCTTACCCGCGTTCGAAACACAGCGGTGACCGATTTGGCAGCAGACTGTGCCGCGCTGGTTTTAACGTGTTGGTATCGGAGCCCCTCGTTCAGAAAGCAATGGTAAACCGCTTAACGTAAAAAAAAAACTTCCCAAGACATCAACAACGGCAGTAAAATGCTGGTGTTGACTGCAACGTCCTGTAAAAAGATATGCAACTTTTAAAAAAAAATTTTGCCATCATTTTCTGAACGAAAAGTCAACGTTTAAGTCCAACTAACCGAGTGTGAACGAACCCAGTACGCCGCCGACAGAACAGAAAGTTTAAGTGTGTAAACTGATTAGAGAAATTAGACGTTGGTAGTCAAGATTTTCGGGCGTATTATGAGACGAAATAAATTGGAGAACTTGTTGACAACTGGCAAAATTTAGGGAGAAAGAATAAGGGGAAGGCAGATAGGTGAATATCTAGATGGTTTGGTCACATGGTATCATCATCATCATCCTCCACTTCTGCCGTCAAGCGTCATGGGGAGGAATAACTTGCGCTCTAGCGCCCGGTGGGCGGCACGGGATAGTGCACATGGTATGATCCAGACAGAAACATAGTCTGGTAATTGTGTGAGATGGGAAACATTACCGCCCACGCTTTTCGCCATGGCATATGATTATGATGATGATGTGTATATGTTTGTATGCGTGCGTGCAAGCAGACAATTATGCATTGTTTCTGTCCACCCACACAAACACACTTATATGTGCGTGTACAAGGCTGTGTATGTTGTGTGCGTGTACAAGGCTGTGTATGTTGTGTGCGTGTACAAGGCTGTGTATGTTGTGTGCGTGTACAAGGCTGTGTATGTCTTGAAAGCGTGCATGTATGCATGTCTGGCTTTTCTGCAGATCCATCCAGCCATGAACACGTATGTATATGTGTATGGATGAATGGGTGTGTGTGTGTGTGTCATGTATATTCGTATTTATGTATATAAGTATCTAAGTGTGTATGTTTGCATCTATGTAGGTATTTATTTGTCTACTGATATATGTTTCTGTTGACTTATGTATGTTTGAATTTATTTACATAAATATGCATATCATATTGTCTCACTTATTCAGAGCCAGGCCTTTTCATCAGCTCAATAAAGAATCAACACCCAGATACACCCAGGCATACATACGTGCGCTACCACTCCCCCGCCTCAACTATTATACATTGTCCCAACTTTGCAACAGTGAATCACATCAATAACATACACAATGATTTGTCTGGAGAGTTCATTACAAACCGCCATATTTCTAATGCTACTGTCGCTACCAGAAATCCACACGGCCAAACCTAAGAGTATCAAGAACTGCAGAAGAATCAATTCAGCTTTCAGTTTACACGAAGAACATCGCACCTTCTTTCTCAGCAACAACGAATACATAGAGTATAACAGTCAATACGAGAGCGAGGCCAGAGTTGGACGATTGAAAGAACTTGGGCTAGCACCAAGTCTAACAAATATTGATGCTGCTTTCTCTCTCACAAATGGAAGCGTCTATTTCCTGAAGGGATGCAACTTTCACAGGTATGTGATTATATTTCTAACAATGTTTAAAGTAAGAACTAATTCACATTGGATATATCACGCCTCGGGTGCTTAGTGACTAGACGCGGAGGTCATGGGGTCGATCTAAATGTCGGCTGATTACAATTTTTTTTAAAAATTTTGTTGGCGACTTGGTCGGCAGGAGTACAAGGTTGTCTCCGGACCTCTCTCTTGTTCATAAGCACATATAAACAACTATATGTAAAGAAACCAGCGAAACAGAGACTGCAAGAAGACCAGCATGACGAGAACACGGAAGAAGAACCATCTGCAAATCTAACCATTAGAGAACTCCTGTTTGCGGACGACCAAGCACTAATAGCAAAATCAGAAGCTGAATTACAAGACCACATGAATAGTCTAAATGAAATGTGTAGGGGACATAACATGAAAATTAAACAAGTAAAACAGAGGTAATGACTGTAACTAAAGAAGAAGAAGCAACAACAATTCACCTGAACGAACATCCCTTGAAACAAATAAAGAGTTTCAAGTACCTAGGAAGTATAATATCATCAAATGGCACATCAGAAGATGAGATCGAAAATAAATGCAATAAGGCAAATCAACTCATTGGACAAATTGCACTAATACTAAAGAACAAACATGTATCAATAACTACTAAGAAAGCACTTTACAACACAATCTTCCTACCAACTCTATGTTACCAATTCCAAACCTGGACAATGACAGAAAAAGAGAATAGAAAAATCACAACAACAGAAATTAGATTCCTGAGAAGAATACTCAATGTATCAAGAAGAGATAAGATCAGAAATGAAGAAATCAGGACTAAAGTTGGGTTATAGCTGCATTAGATTTTATTAGAAGGCAGCAAGTCAAATGGTCTGGCCATGCAAGTAGGTTACGAACTAACAGTATACCACAACAAGTAATGATGTACAGAATAGAGGGAAGCAGAGGAAGAGGCCGACCACGTAAACGATGGACGCAGAGTCCATGGGAATATGGACAACTTACTCACACCAAGAGAAACGTTTAAACAGCTTTCATATGCGATGTTTGCGAAGAATACTTGGTATTAAGTGGTAAGACAAAATCACAAATACTGAAGAATTGGAAAGATCGGGTTGTGTGACTGTGTGTTCCATGCTCAGTCTTCGTAGGCTTAGATGGATATGACATGTTAGGAGGATGGATGATGGCAGAATACCAAAGAACATCATTATTGGTGAATTACAGATGGGTAGGAGATCTCAAGGTCGGCCTCTACTATGATACAAAGATGTGTGTAAACGGGACATGATTGATACAGACATTGATAATGCATATTGGGAGCAAGTCGCCGCTGAACGTGTTGCATGGAGAGCAACTATCAGAAATGGAATAAAGACAAAGGAGAAAATGATTGCAGATAAAGCACACATTGAGCGTGAGAGACAGTAAGATGGTGCATGATGGTGGAAATGACCATGTTTTCACATGCATCCACTGTGGACAAACATTTACAGCACGAATTGGCCTTATCAGCCACACTCGCCACCGCCATGGGTAGTAGTTATTAAGCCATTTTGAAGCACAATGTATCAAACTATCGTCTGTCAAGACGGAAAGGATGCCAATGAAATGGGAATATCGACACATGAAGCCCATAAGTGGACATTCTCCCGATTGTTTATAGTTCACCTCGACACCGCAAGGTACAAGAGGAACATGATGAGATGAGATGAGATGAGATGAAGATGAGATGAGATGAGATGAGAGATCACTTGGTCGGTGCAGTGTGAAAAGTAATACCAAGAATGTCTTGGGAAATAAAGGCGGCCGATGTAAAACTTACGTCACCCAATGAGTGCAGACTGATCGAATTGAAAAATATAGGCCCAGCGCCTTATGTCGGATGTACTTTAGGTGTGTAAACAGGTCCTATACTTTTTATACTTTACTATTTCACACACCAGAGGTAGACGTAGTCGAAATGATAAAAGAGCTCGCTCTTAAAATTCCGGTTCTCTGATGGCGAGGTAGGCAGTTAGAGTGTTATACTGGCATTAAGTAGAATTTAAAGTTCTCTGATGGCGAGGTAGGCAGTTAGAGTGTTATACTGGCATTAAGTAGAATTTAAAGTTCTCTGATGGCGAGGTAGGCAGTTAGAGTGTTATACTGGCATTAATGTAGAATTTAAAGTTCTCCTGATGGCGAGGTAGGCAGTTAGAGTGTTATACTGGCATTATGTAGAATTTAAAGTTCTCCTGATGGCGAGGTAGGCAGTTAGAGTGTTATACTGGCATTAATGTAGAATTTAAAGTTCTCTGATGGCGAGGTAGGCAGTTAGAGTGTTATACTGACATTAAGTAGAATTTAAAGTTCTCTGATGGCGAGGTAGGCAGTTAGAGTGTTATACTGGCATTAAGTAGAATTTAAAGTTCTCTGATGGCGAGGTAGGCAGTTAGAGTGTTATGCTGGCATTAAGTAGAATTTAAAGTTCTCTGATGGCGAGGTAGGCAGTTAGAGTGTTATACTGACATTAAGTAGAATTTAAAGTTCTCTGATGGCGAGGTAGGCAGTTAGAGTGTTATACTGGCATTAAGTAGAATTTAAACATTGACTTCTTGTTCAGAAACCTATGGCAGACTATTTAACGTACAATTGCCTATAAAAATCAATCGCAATTTCCTGTAACTGTCACGGAAAATACACTTGTTAGTTGCGATCGATGACAAACAAGACCCGACATTAGTCTGCAAAAACAACCAACCCTTTGATGTTGTACAGACTGAGAAAAATACGTCGTTAAAACTGTCTACACACGATCGGCATTTCTAACTGAGAAACAAGATACGTCGCGTCAAAATGTCTACCCCTCGTCGGCGAATCTTTATGATGTGGGTTGTTCGAGAAACGAATAACAACGCCAAACGTCTGCCAAGGCGGTAGTAGCCTTTGAAGTGCTAGACGGAAAGTCTGGACAGACGCGGGATGGATTCTGTGATGTGCGGAATTCTCAGGTTGAACTATTGATGTACGGGACAAAGAATTTCCCCAAATGAAAGCAAATTTGACGGCGGATTGACTCCAGTTAGTCTAGAACAGGAGGAGGAAACCAGATTCTGGACGGACCAGTGTCTAGACTTTTTGGTGACGTCACTCCAGCCCAATATAAAAAGCGTTGCGGTAAACAAGTGGAGTTAGTCGATCAAGATTTCTGAAGTGGGAAAGATCAGTGCAGTTTTCCGAGGTGTGTTCAATGAAAGAAACTAGGGTGTCAAATTGTTGATATTTATCGGCGGACATAGATCCAGTCTGTGATTGCCTAGTTTCGATTAGCAACCGGAATAGGCATATGGTAGGCTATTAATCATATCTAACTTAGAGCATGATTAGGAATAGAGTACAGTACTGTGCGGTGATATAATGTATTATAGGTGCGGTGATATAATGTATTATAGGGTGGTGATATAATGTATTATGATTAGTGAGAGAATGTTCTATAAGTGCGGTGCTAGAAAGTATCATAGGAGCGTCGGCACTAGTATCCTATTGTGTGGCTTCAACTAGCTTGAGTGATATATCATTCTACTCAAGGGAGTTGAGGACAATGTAGTGGAATAATAATTAGAGAGATTAAGGATGGTTGAGAGGGAGGAGAGGAATGTGAAATGGTAAGATCTTCCAGTAGGGCATCTGCTGGGTTTCTACCCGTTCCTTTATTCTTTCCTGGTGTTGCCATGTCTCAGATCATATGATGAGTTATTTGGCCGTATGACAGAGATCGGATCTCTGTTATAGATCTGAGTGCTGCTATTGGCCTACACTCACCTAATTCCGGCCAGGATTGAGTTGCCCTCACCATAGTATTCTCTATTCTACAGGTTCCATTTACAGGTCCACGTAGGTGTGCTCTAATATTCAACAGGGAAGCTAACACAATTTAGAAGATGATGGCTCTGAATTTGAAGACAGAAGTTCTTGAGAGGCCGCTACATTGGGCTTATACCCAAGTTGGTTTGCGGGAACTTGGCTTCTGCTGAGCAGGACATGCGGATGAGATTTATGTTTAGCAAGTGATAGGTGTATCACTGAACAGTCAGAACATTGTATATATCCACTACTGATACCAGGAACATTCATCCAACATTTATACTGATACCTAGAACATTCATGTTGTGGTGTTAATATGGGGAATCTTTAAAACCAGTGACACTAGATACATTAAGATTTCCCCAGTAACAGTGACAATAGGATTAGAATTTTTCTGATTAACAATCAGTTAAATAACAGAGGAAATTCATAGTGAGAATCAGATTGAAGACTCTCATTAGACAGTGTTTGCCATGGATGTCCAAACATCCTAGTGGTTCAAGAGACAACGGAGGAAGTCTTCACGTGACCGGAGGAGCAACACCTTGGTGAGGTTGCTTGTCTGGAATACATGGTGCTATTGTGCTCTCAGCACAGTGATGAGAATGACTATACTCCTGAACACTGATCTGAGTCTATATATATTTTAGAATATACGTCACACATTCTACACCTTATACACACACACACTTCTCCTACATATACTCTTTGCTTTAATAAATTTCTTGTTTTTATTTGTTGAAGCTAGAGTTGTCAAGTATGTTATGTTGGGGAAGAATGAGAGGGGGCATGATCCAGGAGTGAGTAAGAGTGAGAAGAAGGTATCTTCAGATTGAGGGAGTGTTGTGGACGGAGTCTGCTGGATATCTCCAGGATAGAGATATTGAATTAAAACAAATGTGGGTGTTGATTCCCCTCACTCCAGGGACGACACTAAAGTGGTAAAGAAGAACAAATAACTACTATGACATTCATTCTTTACACACACGACAGTAACGGACATATTACATTTTTTGGCCGCTCTCCGTGGCCAAAGGCTTGCGACTGCGGTCCGTGAGCCACTTACCAGGCGTTCGAAACGCAGCCGATTTGTGCATCAGACCGTGTCGCATTGTGCTATAACGTGTTGGTATGGGAGCCGCTCGTTCAGAAAGCAATGGCAAACTACTGAACGTAAAATTTGCCTAGTACATCAACAACAGCTGAAAAATGCTGATGTTGACTGCAACGTACTGCAAGGGTTATGCAAGATCCCCCCCCCCCCCCCCCACAAAAAAAAAATTATCACACGCCATTTGACACACCACATGGCTTGTTCACAAAGAATAAAGACATACATATACACACTATGGATCCCCCCCCCCCCCCCAGGACATGCTGGTGTGGTGGGAAACGAGCAGCCCGACAGATTGGCTGGGTCTGCACCCTTTAGTAGGGGGCTGGTATATGATACGGTATTCGTGGTCAGGGTCCTTTGGTATTGAGTGTATAGTGCATAAGAACAGATAGATCATCACGATCTATAGTTTTGCAGGGAGTGACCACAGGATCTGGCCGACACTCAGGATTCCGAGGACGGGCAGGATGGACAAATAATCAGATTGCTATTGGTACCCATGGTTTTGAGACTCTTCGCTGGCTAATGAGGATGGGGAAAGAGCACGTGTGGGAATGTTCCGAATGCTGTAATGTCGGGTTTTGACTCGACTCAAGTCAGTTCAACATGACGACTGTTCTTCCTCTTCTTCTTTCGTTCGCTGGAAATATGTCTATAACTGCAATGTTGTCTTCTGCATGAATTTAACTGTCCTCCTTAGCTCACATAGCTGTCCACAGAGCCCATCCTCCACCGTCGTCTCTCCAGGCCAGAAGGTCCGCCTAGATATGTTATATCCCGGGCAGTCCTAGAGCACATACTCTGCCGTCTGCGACGCCAATCCACATTTGCACACGGCTGCCCCACCAATCTTGAATTTTGTACAAATGTGGTTGCGAAATCCACTGTGTCCCGCTCCGAGGCGCAGAACAATGACCCGCTCCGGTCTGACCACAACGCGGCTCCGGTGGTGCTCTGACTGATAACTCCTCTCCCCTGGTGGCATTAACGGACACCAGGCTGTTCTTCCCTGGCTCACCCCAAGCCAGCCAACCGACCAGCCCCGTCGCCTCCAGGCACTCCACAGTGGGACGGCCATCCACTGCACGGTGATCCTATGCTGACTGCCAAGTTCAGAAAGCAGTATTCTTAGTACTGGCAATTTCCCAGACAGGAGCGCCTCGAATACTAAGCCTGCATCTGTCAACAGGACCACAGGCCGTGTATCATTTCTGGCATCTAGCAATCTCTCTGTTGCCATCTCGACCGCCCCAATCCCAGCCTCACAGCCATGGCAGCACTTTACTGTCGGCACCCCGGCCGCGTCCCCAGCACCACTTGGGCACTTCTGTACACCCCCGCTCCCCCATCCCGAACAGCACTCTGTGCTGACCCATCCGTGTAGACTTGGACCCAGACACCCCGTGGGCATTCCTCATCAAGGAAGCCGAGAGTAGCCGCTCTGCGCTGCACACTGCTCTGTTCCTCCCTGTCAAACACTCCTCTCACCACTGTCTGGACCCGCAATGATAGTCTATGTTCATCTTTCCATGGAGCCCGCTCTGGAATAGCTGTCAGGGGGACACCAACTGTGGGCAGACCGGCAGCCTCCCTGCAAAGCCGTCCGGCCCGGTGGACAAAACCACGTCTCTTCAACCGCCCCACAGCCAGGCCTTCAAATCTGTTCCCCATGAGGTGGCCCGGCAAGCCGAGGAACCCCTCTGCCTGCATTAGCGTTTTCGTATCTCTGCGCTCCCCCAGCGCCCGCGTTCTCCCCATCCTCCGCATCTCCACCATAGGGACCGATCTCATCCCTCCCGCGGTGACTCAAGCGCCTGACCTCGCACCCTGTCCAGCTCCCGCAGTGTGACCTAATGCCGAACACCACGCAGCCGACCCGCACTCCAGGTATGGTCGCACGCTCTGTTGACAAACTTTGCTAAGCATTTTCCCACTGGCTCCTCACGCGGTCCCACTCAGCTCTCCCAGGATGGTCATCCTCCTTCTGGCCCCTGCTACCGCCTTGTTGATGTGCTTTCTCCACGCCAGCCCGCCACCAAATGTCACTCCAAGGCATGCCGGCTCTACATCCTCTATTAGAGGTGTTCCATTCATCTGGACGATACCTGCCCTCTGGATTGGAGACAGGGCAAATAGAGCGGCGCAGCACCTGTCAGTGCCCATGCTGAATACCATCCATATGCCCATGCAACAAATGCATCCAGAGCTCTCTGCAGCAATCTGGTGGCCACTGATGCATGTTCATTTGTGCTCCATTGCGGCTTTAATGCCATGCTGTAGATTAGCAAACATGACGACTGGATAGAGCCTCTGTATAAGCAGCTCAGACAGACAAAGAGAAGTGATGCTGGATGGCATGAAACGCTGGTAGTGTCCTATGTTAAAATCCCGAGAGAAGACTGGACTCAACAAGCACATCTTTAAACTTATTATCTGTTGGGATTATTGACTGACTTTGGTCTACACTCCTCTCTTCTGTCTTCCCTTCCATATATCTATTTCTTTCTCTCTCTCTATTATTCCCTCAACACATACTCCGACAACAGTTCCTTTCAACGATAAGATAAAAGATTTATTAATAAAAATTATGTCTGGTGTATGTATGGATATTGTCTATGTAGTTTGTATGTTCTTCTAGTATGGCTGCCAGATAAGATGTTGATAGATAGTCTCCGTGGTTTCTCTCGTCTCTTCTCTCAGCTAGAGTACAGGACATGACATAGATACAGAACGGTCTCACCCTGACAGCTCCGTCTGCTTGAGTCGGTAGATATATCCGTTTTTGTAATGAAAAAATGTTCACCACTGTATGAATGTATTTAACCCGATCACCATATGCTGTCAGCGTAAACTGAATGGTTGTTATTATCTTATAGCGTTCTTAATTCCATCCTAGAAAACACATCGAGTTTCTATTGTTCTCTATTTTTGTCCTGTAAAAGTTCTACACTGGATAGTTCTTAATTGATATAGGCACTTTGTATGCACCTTGCAACTCTACGATACTGAGTTCATTGGGTTTTTTTCTATTAGTTTAAATGATCTCTATTTTCCGTTCTCTGTCCTCCTGACTTATTAATATGCCACTTCTTTTCCTTCCTTTCTTATGCACAAGTGTCGTGGTTTACTTAAAGTGCTTTTGTGGGGGCAATC
>JACEFZ010014597.1:0-2500 GCA_014155875.1 Cepaea nemoralis
GCAGATCTGACGGACACAGACTCTAGCCCGACTACACAAATTGGGAGTAAAGTCCTTGTCGGGAAGAGAGGAGATATAACAATCAGCTTCTCATGGGAACAGTGAGCAGAAATACTTTGGGAGGGATGCTGCATCGGAGGAGTGAGCCTGCATGGGAATACCCAATGTACAGTGATGTTATTTGACATAGCACAACATAACATAAAATTACATGACATGACATGACATAACATAACATAACACAGCATAACATAACATATAACATAACCAATAACCTAAGCAAAATATTTATAACCCAATACGTAATTCTCATAGCATCTCATCTCATCTTATCTTGTTCCTCATGTACCTTGTGGTGTCATGGGAAATATAAAAGGCGGAAGAGTGCCCGCTTATGGGCTTCATGTATCAATATTCCCATGGACTCTGCTATTCCGTGTCCATCGTTTACGTGGTCGGCCTCTTCCTCTGCTTCTATCTGGTCTGTTATCATTGCTTGTTGTGGTATACTGTTAGTTGGTAACCTAGTTGCAAGGCAAAACCATTTGACTTGCTACCTTCTAATAAAATATAGTGATACGTAATTAATGTTGCAAATTCCTTGGACTGACAGAGTAACTAACAATGATTGTCTGAAAGAGGCTAATAAAACTAGAACATTATATGCAACAATAAGAAAGAGACAAACAGCTTTCTTTGGTCGTGTGCTGAGAAGAGAGGCATTGGAGAACATCATGACAACTGGAAAGATCAAGGGGAAAAGAGGCAGAGGCAGACCAAGAGAAATGATGCTGGATGGATTGAGATGGTGGCATGGAGGAATACCATCAGCAGAGATGATCCAGAACACCAAAGGCCGCGATCTGTGGAGAGTCATGAAAGCCAACACCAGCTGGCAGAGGATTTGATAATAATGATGATGATGTAATTAACACATAAAGGAACAATGGTCACCTGCTTTCTGGTATTCTGCAACAGCCCCATCATAGTCAGGTTTCCACTTGAACAAGGAAGTTTTCAAACTGAAAATTTAAACAGCAACATCTGATTCTTGCTGAAGTCTTGGACGTAAAACTCACACTACATCAAAGTGTTACATCCGTCTCCAATATTGTAACATGCTTACTTTTAGCTGTATATCTTTTACATGACATCGCATTCAACCCTAACATTTTTTGGGCTGTTTGTTCTTGGCAAGTTTACATTCACTAGTTTGCAACTGTTTTCTGACCGACCGGCATTCATACTACTGTGTGAAAACCAGTGCAAGGTAGTCTGCTTCCAAATCGCCCACAGCTTTGTTTCAAAAGCGGTATGTGGGATTATGAATTGTGTCTGTAACTCCTTTGCTATAGCGCTGGCTTGTAACATATCTTCTTTGAGTGTGTATGTGGGTGTGTGTGTGTGTGCATGCGTGCGTGCACCTGCCGGCTTTGTAACATATCTTCTTTTGTGTGTGTGCGCGTGTGTGTGTGTGCGTGTGTGTGTGTGTGTGTGCACGTGCGTGTGTGTGTGCCTGCCGGCTTTGTAACATATCTTCTTTTGTGTGTGTGTGTGTGGGGGGGGGGGGGGGGGGGGGTCAATTTTTTGGGTATGTTATGAGAAGAAATAAACTACAGAACTTCGTTAAAACTTGCAAGATTGAGAGGAAAAGAACAAGGGGAAGGCAGAGAATAAATATCTGGATGGCTTGACTACATGGCATGGTTTGGACAAAAACACAACTGATCAACGACTCTGGTGAATGTGAAAGATGGCGAAATATGGCTGCCCACACTTACTGGCATGGCACATGATGATGATGATGATGTGGTGGGTGGATGGGTGTATGTGAGAGAGAGAGAGAGAGAGAGAGAGAGAGAGAGAGAGAGAGAGAGAGAGAGAGAGAGAGAGAGAGAGAGAGAGAGAGAGACAGACAGACAGACAGACAGACAGACAGACAGACAGACAGACAGACAGACAGACAGACAGACAGATTGTTTCTCTATTTGCTTAGTTTCTCCACCTGAGCACTGGGTTGGAGTTTTGTTGTCAATGACATACCGGCAACCTGTGGAGGACACACATCCTAGGTCTAATTCCAAACAACCCGTTTGTGTTATGCTTAATCATTACCTGGTCACATCCTAAAACACCTCTCTGCAGAAATTCCAGTCTAAGTTAGTCATTTAAAAAAAATGAGAAATGGTTATGTAAAGACCATTCATGTTTCCGACATCATTCATTCATTCAAATATCATGTGACAATAACAAACACCATCTTAGATTCTGCAGAAAAGGTTAGTCTAACATTCTATGCATAGCGTTAGGTTGAACTTATCGTGACTTTTAAATAAATGTAATTATTTGGCAAAATGGAAATAATTGTATTTTCTAGAGCTTGTTTATTTAATTTTAAGATATTTTTAGATGGATATTCGAATTTTGCACCCATTTTTACATATATTTGGAGAGTTTCATCGCTTAAATCGCATTATATGTGGTAGAAATTTATTTCTGC
>JACEFZ010014597.1:10000-145000 GCA_014155875.1 Cepaea nemoralis
TTTGCAGCACGAATTGGCCTTATCAGCCACACTCGCCACCGCCATGGGTCGTAGTTATTAAGCCTTATTGAAGCACAATGTACCAAACTATCGTCTGTCAAGACGGAAAGGTGCCAATGTAATTATATATATATATATATATATATATATATATATATATATATATTATATATATATATATATATATATATATATATATATATATATATATATATATATATCTATAAACTAAAGTGATATGTATGTAAATATATATGTAAATCTATTCTGTATGTCCTTTATTTGTTCGCGAACGGGGCCCTCCCATCCGATTGAGATGAAATTTATATCGACCGCCTTCCTTTCACTCCAGAGCTGTCAACTAGTCATAGTTTGTTTTTCTCTTCCGCCTCTCCTCCTCCCCACTCGACAAAATACGTACGTAAATTATTTTGTTAATTTTGATGATGATCGATTCCCATGTATGATTTTGGAAGAATCCCGAACCAAAACGCTAGCGGGGAACGAAATGGAAGATAAAATTGACGTGCATGTGACTACACAGAATCGTCACTCGAGGCCGATCATCATCATCATCAAGTGCCGTGCCGGCTGGCGTAGGCCACAGTGCGTCATGCCTCTCCGTAGATTGTCAGTCTTTGGTTTTTTGGATCCAACTCCTATCTCTTCTGCTTTTTTATTTTGCTGATATTCCTCATGCTCCACGGCCATATCAATAACCACCCAAGTTCATCATATTTATGTGTAAGGAAGTTATCTACATTCATGTAGATAGGGGAAGACTAGACGAGTTTAGGAAGGCCGGAATGGCGAAACACTAGCTCGGTCAACGTGAAGAGAGGGGAGAGCAAAGAAAAACGGCGGAGAAGTGGTACAGGGAAGAAAGAGGAATGGGGGCGGGGGGAAAGAAAGACAGAGAAGAGATGAAGGAGAAAGAGGAAGCAGATAAAAAAAGGGGAGGGAAGAGAAAGAAGGAAGAAAGAAGAAAGAAGAAAGTGGTATTCAGAGAAGAGAAGAAGTAGGGGGAGGAATCAAGGGGAAGAGAAAGGAGAAGATAGAAGAAAGAAAGTAGAAAGAAGAAGAGAAGAGAGGGAGGAAAGAGAGAGGAGGGGAGAGGGTGAGAAAAGAGAGAAAGGTGGAAGAAAGAAGGGGGGGACGTAAGGATGAAGAAAGAAAAGAAGGAATGAAGAAGGAGAAAAGGGAAGAAGAAGAAGAAGAAGGATAGGGAGGAGAAGAAATGGAGAGTAAAAGAGAAGAAGATAGAAGAGAGAAGAGAAGAAAAAGGAAAGAAGAATGAAAGAAAGAAAAAGGGAAGAAGAAGAGAAAGGTAGAAGAGTGTTAAAGAGAAAGAAGAGAGAAAAGAAAGAAAAGGGGGGAGGGAGGGAAGAAAAAAGGATAGAGGGATAGAAGAAGAGTGAGAAAAGAGAAAAGAAAACGAAAGAAAGAGGAAGGGGGGAGAGTAAAGAGAGGAAAATAAGTAGAGTAAGAAAGAAGGTGGGGAGGAGAGCCATAGGTAAGAAAAGTAAAGTAGGAAAGAATAAAGGTGAAGAGGAAGAAGAAAGTGTGATGAAGGAGAGTGAAAGGAGAAGGAAGAAAGAGAAGAAAGAAAAAGAAAGGAAGAAAGAAGAAAGAAAGAGAGAGAGGAAGAAAAAGAAGGGATGAGAGAAGTTAAGTGGGGGGGGGGGTTGGGGGAAGATGGGAGGGAGGAAGAAGAAGAATGGGGGGAAGGGGTGAGAAGAGAGGAAAAGTAGAAGAGAAGGAAGTAAGAAAGAGGAGAAAGGGGGGGAAAGACGAGAAGAAAGAAGAAGCAAGAAGACAGGAAAGGAGAAAAAGAAAAAAAAGAGAGTAAGAGGCGGGAAAGGAAAGATAGAAGAAGGATACGAATGAAAAAGAAAAGAATGAAGAAAACAAGAGAGAAGGGAGAAGGAGAGAAGAAGGAAGAAAGAAGAAAAAAAAAGGAAAGAAAGAAGGAGAAGAAAGAAAAAGGAAAGAAGAAGGAGGGAATGAAGAAGGAAAAGGAGAAGAATAAAGAGGAAGAAGAAGCAAAGATGAAGAAAGAAGAAAGAGGGAGCATGAGGAAGATAGGAAGAATATGAGAAGAAGGAAGAAATGAAGATAGAAGAAAAGAAAGAAGAAGAAGAGAAGGAGAGAAGAAGGAGAGAAAAGAAGGAAAGAAGAAAAGAAGAGAAAAGAGGACGAAGAAGAAGAAAGAAAAATGGGGTAAGAAAGAAGTAAGAAGAGAGAAAGAAGAAAGGGCAAGAATATGAGGGGAAGAAAGAAGAAGAAGAAGAAGAAGAGAAAAGAGAGAGAAGGGAAGAAGAAGAATAGAGAAGAGAAAAACGAAAAAGAAGAAGAAAAGAAGGGGAAGAAGAAGAAAGGAAAAGGAAGAAGAAGAAAAGAGGAAGAAGAAGAAAGAAGAAGAAAGAAGAAAGAAGGAGAAAGAAGAAGATGGAGGAGAAAAGAGGAAAGAAAGAAAAGCAAGAAGAACTGAATTGAATAAGGAAGAAAATGAGAAGAAAAGAAAAGAAGAATGAAAGAGAAGAAGAAGAAATAAGAAGAAGAAAGAAGAATAAGAAAGGAAAGAAGAAAAGAGAAGAAAAGGAAAATGAATAAGAAAAAGAAGAAAATACAAAGAAGATATAAGAAAGAAGAAGAAAGTGAAGGAAGAATAAAATATAAAGAAGAAGAAAGTAAAATTAGTAAATAGAATATTTAATACGAAAGTAATAAATAATGAAGTTAATAAGTAGAGATATCCTAAGGTAGTGATAAAGGAAAGAATTAAGATAAAATAATAATTAATTAATAATAAGTATAAAACTATAAATAATAATTAATAATAATACGAATGACATATAACTTAATAAATACTATTAATTAAAATACAATCACCTAAATATAATAATAATAAATAATACTAATAAATTAATAATAAAATAATACTAATTCATAATAATATAAATATTAAATAATAACTAATAATAAGAAAATAAAATTACAACTACTAATTATTAATAAATAATACTAACTATAAAAGTATATAATTAAGAATAATCAATATAAGAAAAATCAATCATAACTCAATAATCACATATAAATGAAGAACTAATTAATTCATAATATCATCATCCAAACGCAATAATCCTTCATCATTCCTCAATAACTAAATAAGTAATTAATAATAATACATCTCCTATATAAAGAAATTACGCTATCATACTAATAACTATAAATAATCCTTCTTCTATATTAAATTAGTACTCCTCAACTAATATCACATCCTCATCCTCCCCTCCTTCTACCCCCTTTCTCCCTCTTCCTCCTCCCTCTCCTTCTCCCCTCCGCCTCCTCCCTCTCCTACTCTCTCCTCCTCCCTCCCTCCTCCTCCCTCCTCCCTCCTCCTCCCTCTCCTCCTCCCTGCTCCCTTCTCCTCCCTGCGTTCTCCTTCCTCCCTCCTTCTCCCTCCTCCTCCCTCTTCCTCCTCCCTCCTCCTCGCCCTCCTCCACCACCCCTACTCCTCCCCTCCTCCTCCCTCCCTCCTATTCCTCCCCTACTCCTCCTGTCTCCTCCCTCCTCCTCCCTCCTCTTCCCTCCTCCACCTCCCTCTTCCTCCTCCCTCCTACATTTTACCCAAGACAGGACAGACAGTCAGACAGATAGTCGGGAACGGGATCTTATATGACTACTTATATGATTTAAATGAGATGCTCTCCACCATGGGCTGGGCGGGTCAGACAGACAGACAGATAGATAGATAGATAGATAGACAGACAGACAGACAGACAGACAGACAGACAGACAGACGGACAGACAGACAGACAGACAGTCGGGAACGGGAACTTATATGACTACTTATATGAATTAAATGAGATGCTCCCCACCAGGAGTTGGGCGATGCCGGGCCGGGTCAGACAGACAGACAGATAGATAGTCGGAACGGGAACTTATATGACTACTTATATGAATTAAATGAGATGCTCCCCATCAGGGTCTGGGCGAAGACGGGCCGGGTCAGACAGACAGACAGACAGATAGACAGACAGACTGACAGACAGACAGATAGTCGGTAACGGGAACGAGAACTTATATGACTACTTATATGAATTAAATGAGATGCTCCCCACCAGAGTCTGGGCGAAGCCGGGCCGGGTCAGCTAGTATATATATATATATATATATATATATTCATTGGCACCTTGCCGTCTTGACAGACGATAGTTTGTGCTTTAAAAAGGCATAATAACTTTTAACTATGGCGGTAGCGAGTGTGACTGATAAGGCCAATTTGCGCTGTAAATGTCCGTTCACAGTGGGTGCATGTGAACACGTGGTCATTTCCACCATCATGCACCATCTTACGTCTCAAACGCTTGGTGTGTGACTTTTCTGCAATAATTTTCTCCTTTGACTTTATTCCATTTCTGATATTTGCCCTCCATGCAACACGTTCAGCGGCGACTTGCTCCCAATGTGCATTATCAATGCCTGTATCAATCATGTCCCGCTTACACACATCTTTGTATCGTAGTAGAGGCCGACCCTGAGATCTCTTACCCATCTGTAATTCACCAAAAAAGATATCCTTTGGTATTCTACCATCATCCATCCTCCTAAGATGTCCTATCCATCTAAGTCTACGAAGACTGAGCATGGAATAAACTGTCACACAACCTGATCTTTCCAATACTTCAGTATTTGTGATTTTGTCTTGCCACTTAATACCAAGAATTCTTCGCAGACACCGCATTTGAAAGCTGTTTAAGTTGTTCTCTTGGTGTGAGTAAGTTGTCCAGGTTTCACTGCCATAGAGAAGAGTACTAAGGACACAGGCTTGATAGACAAGGACTTTTGTTTTGGCAGTAAGCTTCCTGTTCTCCCAGACTCTTTTTCTTAACCTGTTCATTGTTGTTGCTGCCTTACCAATCCGGATGTTGATTTCCTGATCTAGGGATAATTTGCTATTTACCACTGATCCTAGATATGTAAAATGGTCTACTATCTCTAGTTCGGCGTCGTCAATAAAGATTGATGGTACCCCATGTGCACCTTGTGACATAATCTGTGTCTTCTTTTTGCTAATTGTTAAACCAAATTCAGAACAAGCATTGGAGAATGCAGATAGTAGACATTGCAATTCTTCCTCAGAGTGGGTCGTAACTGCAGCATCATCTGCAAAAAGCAACTCTCTGATCAGTACCCTCCTAATTTTGGTCTTAGCCTTCAATCTCTGAGCATTGTAGAGGCCGCCATCTGAGCGTGAGTGAATGTATATACCACCATCCTGATCATGAAATGCATATTTCAGTAGAAGTGAAAAGTATATTCCAAAGAGGGTGGGAGCTAGTACACAACCTTGCTTAACTCCACTCTTGATTTCAAATTCTTCAGAAGTTGCACCATCAAACTTGATTATACCCTTCATGCCTGTGTGGAACGATTCCACAATGGACAGAAGAGTTGGTGGGCAGCCAATCTTCTTTAGTGCCTTGAACAGACCCTCACGACTGACCAAATCAAATGCCTTTGTGAGGTCGATGAAGGCAATAAACAGTGGTTGATTCTGTTCACAGCATTTTTCTTGCATTTGTCGCAATGAGAATATCATATCAGTGGTAGACCGGTTCTGTCGAAAGCCACACTGTGATTCGGGGTAGACTTGATCTCCTAGGACTTGAAGTCTGCGCAGAACAATTCTGGCAAATACTTTTCCAACAATACACAGAAGTGAGATACCCCTATAGTTGTTGCAGTCGCTCCGATCGCCCTTGTTCTTGTACAGTGTTATGATGCTTGAATCTTTGAAATCCTGTGGGACTTGTCCTTCACGCCAGCATAGCTCTATTAGCTGGTGGATCTGTATAGTGAGTGTGTCTTGCCCACTCCTGATAACCTCTATTGGAATCCCATCCTTACCTGGAGCCTTGCCAGATGCAAGTTCATTTATAGCACACTTAACTTCTGTTATGGTGGGAAGTGTGTCCAGGTGGTCAAGAGTTGGTAGAGCCTCTATGGCGTTGAGGGCATCATCCGCTAGTTTGGTCTCACTTGAGTAAAGCTCCAAATAGTGCTCTACCCATCTGTCCATCTGCTGTTTCTTATCAGTGATGATTTCTCCAGTCAAGGTTTTCAATGGTGCACTTCTTTTGATCACTGGGCCGCAGGCTTTCTTTATTCCTTCATACATGCTTCTTATGTCTCCCTTATCACTTGCGATTTGAATGGACTCACATAACTTGATCCAATAATCATTTGCACACTGCCTGGCAGCCTTTTGCACATCCTTCCTAGCTTGCCTAAGCTCACTCAGAGTGTTACGCGTTGGTCTTTCCTTGTTTCTTAAGAGAGCTTTCTTCTTCTTATCAATCAAGGGCTGCAGAGTCTCGCTGTTGGCCGCAAACCAGTCCTGCCTCTTATGATCCACAGTGCCGTAAACCCCTACGGCAGTTTTATAAAGAGTTTCCTTAATTTGACCCCACTTTTCATTTACTGTACAATTTTCTGGTGTATCAGTGAAAGCGTCTTCAAGTTGCTGTTGAAACTGAAAGCACTTTTCAGGATCATGAGTGTTAATAATATTAATCCTGAGGCTAGATTTGTGTTTAGCTGTGTAGATTCTCTTTGGTCTCAGTCTAACCCTTGCAACAACCAAAGAATGATCCGTATCACAGTCAGCACTGTGGTAACTACGAGTCAATGATATATGGTTCAGATGTTGTCTCCGTGTGATGATGAAGTCCAGCTGGTGCCAATGGCCGGATCTTGGATGTTTCCATGTGACCTTATGCATCTCTTTTGTTTTAAAAAAGGAGTTTGTAATACATAGGTCATTACTGGTGCAATGCTCCAGCAGCCTTTGCCCATTTCCATTCATGCGACCGATGTTGTATTTTCCAAGGCACACTGGCCATGAACTCGAGTCCTTGCCCACACGAGCATTGAAATCACCGAGCATATAAATGTAGTCAGATTTTGGAACTGCCTTGATCACGGAGTCTAACTCCTCATAGAACGAATCCTTCACATCATCAGAGGAATCGAGTGTTGGTGCATATGCAGTAATAATGGTGGCAAACCCACAAGAGGTTGCCAAGCGCAGGGATAATAGTCTTTCATTTCCTCCTGCTGGAATTTCAATCATTCCCAGTAGCGAATTCTTCACTGCAAAGCCCACACCGTGTTGCCTTTTTTCTGCCTGCCCTCTACCCTTCCAGAAAAAGGTGTAGTTGTTTTCCCTGAGTGACCCTTCCTCAGCGAGGCGAGTCTCCTGCAGGCCAGCAATATCAATGTTTAGACGATTGAGTTCGGCATCAATCACAGCCGTTTTTCTCACATCGTCAATATTGGTCAAGTCAGTGGAAAATCCTGGACACATGGTTCTCACGTTCCAGGTTGCAAGCCGTAGCTTGAGGTTTCTATTTTTATTTTTGTTTGTACCTGGTGCATTGGTTTTACAGCCTGCGATTCAGATTTTGTCCTAGCCCCAAGCACCCATTGAAGCAGGCAGGCTGTGGCGGATCAGCACCCAATTGGCTGGGGGCTGCCCAGCTTGAGGCGGGCAGTAGCTGATCAGTGACACCTATAGGTGTCTCCCACCGTCAGAGGCAACGCGTGGCGCCCCATGTCTACGCCAACTGACAAGGACTTATAACCCGTAACAGTTGCCTCTCGCTTTGATTCCGAGACCAGTTAAGACCAGGGATGGAGTTATTGCCTCTCCATAGCACAAAGCCTGGGCTAAAATATAGAGATCATGTGTTGCCCATGCAGCATGATCCCTCTCTCGGCCTGCCTAGTTTACTCCAGAGGAAAGGTAACACCCCTACATCTGGAACAAGACAAGCTGCAGAAGCTGCCGGATCAGCAAAGCAATGCTCTAACTGTCCGCCTGTCGGAGCTTCGATCCTAGACCAGTCGCCAACCAAGGCTTAGGGCCTGGTCTGCCCTGCCATGACATTTTGTCTTTAGCTTGCATTTCCTCGCACCAGGGTAAGGCTTGTACCCTCCCAATTGCGCTCTTCCGCCCGAAGCCGTTGGCACAATGTGGGGTGTCAGGTTTGGTAAGCGCCGCCCAACGTTCAGCGCTAACAGAAACCAGGTAGTACCGTCTACTGTTATACGGTAGCTCAGTCATATCTGACTAAGACCTGACACCAATATATATATATATATATATATATATATATATATATATATATATATATATATATATATATATATAAGAGAATCTCCGTCTGTCTGTATGTCCTTTATGCGTTCGCGAACGGTCCATCCGATTGAGATGAAATTTTCTACACGTCTTCTAATCATTCTCGTGCTGCCAACTGTCATAGTTTTTTTTTAGTGTACAAACATATTTTCTTATTATTATGTAATATTTAATTTACATTATAATGTATATATAGCGAGGGGGCATAACTTCTAATAGAATTGCTATATATGTAAAATTGTTGCATATTTCTCAACCAGGTGGACATTTTCGCTGCAGTTATCTACAGGCATATGCGTTATAATCCTCCTCCTCCTCCTCTCCCATCCTCCTCCTCCTACCCTCCTCATCCCCCTCCTCCTCCACCTCTTCCTCCTCCATCCTCCTCCCTCTTACTACTCCCTCCTCCTCCTCCCTCCTCCTCGCTGTCCTCCCTCCTCCTCCTAATCCCTCCTCCTCCGCCTCTTCCTACTCTCTCCCCCTCCTCCTCCTCCCCTCATCCTCACCCTCACCTCCTCCTTCCCCTCATCTCTCCTTCTCCTCCCTCCTCCTCCTCCCTTCTCCCCCTCCTCCCTCCTCCTCCTCACTCCTCCCTCTACCTCCTCCCTCCTCCTTCTCCCTCCTCTTCCTTCTTCCACCTCCTCCCTCTCCCTCATCCCCCTCCCTTCTCCCCCTCCTACCCCTCCTCCTCCCTCCTCCTTCTCCCTCCTCCTCCTCTCTCTTCCTCTCTCTTCCTCCTCCCTCTCCCTCCTTCTCCCCTCCTCGTCCCTCCTCCTCCCCTTCCTCCTCCCTCCGTCTCCTCCTTCCTTCTCCCTCTTCCTTCTCCCTCTTCCTCCTCCCTCTTCCTCCTTCTCCTCCTCCCTCCCCCTTCTAATCCCTCCTCCTCCCTCCTACTCCTCCCTCCTCCTCCCTCCGCCGAATATGAATTAAATGATATGCTCCCCATCAGGGACTGGGCGAAGCCGGGCCGGGTCGTCTTTTTTGGGTCGGGAATGGGAGCAATGGCCGAATATGAATTAAATGAGACGCTCCATTTACCCAAGTTAATTGTTGGGGGAAGATGTAAAGATCTTTCAAGTGCTCTTTCTAATAATAGACAGACAGACAGTAGATAGTCGGGAACGGGAACGGGAGCTTATATGACTACTTATATGAATTAAATGAGATGCTACCCACCAGGGACTGGGCGAAGCTGGGTCAGACAGACAGACAGACAGACAGATAGTCGGGAACGGGAACTTATATGACTAATTATATAAATTAAATGAGATGCTCCCCATCAGGGTCTGGGCGAAGCCGGGCCGGGTCAGACAGACAGACAGATAGACAGACAGACAGATAGATAGTCGGGAACGGAAACGGGAGCTTATAGGACTACTTATATGAATTAAATGAGATGCTCCCCACCAGGATCTGGGCGAAGCCGGGCCGGGTCAGCTAGTGTGTGTGTGTGTGTGTGTGTGTGTGTGTGTGTATATATATATATATATATATATATATATATATATATATATATATATATATATATAGAGAGAGAGAGAGAGAGAGAGAGAGAGAGAGAGAGAGAGAGAGAGAGAATCCTGTCTAGAGAAAGTTAGTTACATAACCTTTACAAGACGTCACAGTCAATCCCAGCATTTTTTGGCTGTTGATCTCTTGGAAAGTTCGCGACCAGTAGGTTGCCATTTCTGTCTGAACTACTGGCACCCATTCCATTTTTATTTTTAATATTCCAACTCAAAGCGGTCTGCTGCCAAATCTCCGCAATCTTTTCGGAAGTAAACCTTACACAAATGTAAGTGGGACAAGCTGATATCCTCCGTGACATCTTTTGACAATATGGCATGGATTTAAATTCCACCATGTGCCTTAATTGTCTTATTTTAATCGCATTCAACAATCATCATCATCATGCGCAACTGGCGTAAGAGTTCATGCACCTCCACAGACCTCAGTAGTTATATATGTTGCTTATTCCCCCCCCCCCCAAATTGTGGTGCCGCACCTCTTTTACTAAGAATAAAGAAGGAGGTGCGGTAGGTGCTGTCGTTTTTTAGTAAGCGCAAAGAAGCAGGTGCGGGACATAACTCAGGAGTAAATAATCATCTGTTTTTGTGATATTACCTCCCCTTTTTTGAGAATTTTCTTTAAGAATTAAAATTTAATGATTACTGTTATCATGGGTTGTAGTGGGCGGGGCTTAGTGGCATTCGTTGTTAAGGGATGGGTGAGTGGCGGTGTAGCTAGGTAAATGCTTCCGAGCACTATCATCATATCATTTTAGAGCTTCAAATGAAAACCTTACAAATGTCAAATGGCCAGTAGTATTGATTTTAATGGGTATGGCTTAGCAAAAGTCGGTGTTAAGGAGTGGGTAGCGGTTACTAGTGAGCCGTAGAGGGCGGTAGTGGTTTAAACAACATCATCATACAGATTAAAAATTAAAACCTTAAAAAAGTAAAGATGACCGGTATTATTGCATTTAGTGGGTATGGCTTAGTGAAAGTCGTTGTTAAGGGGTGGGGTGAGTGGATGATTAATTAGATAAACGCTTCTGAACACTATCATCGGATTCGAATCCCAGTGGGGAGGTCTAGTAGTAGAAGAAATATTGATAATGTTTTGTTACTTAGTTGTGATGGAGAGCTCTGGTGTTATTAACCCGGCTATGTTTAGAAAAGGAGCTGGGTGGGGTCTGGTTGCTGAGTATGTTTAGGTGGTATCCCAGACACCGGGGAAGTTACAGGTTCGAATCTCGGTACTTTGTCGTTGGTAAGATTTCCAGTCATCATCGTGTGGGTGTCTAGTTGATTATAGGGGTTAGTGCCGCTTTGTCCGGCCGTGTCGCCGCAGCCACGAGTCCCACCAGGGATGAAAAACACAGGCATCAAATTTCACCCTTGTACCTATGCGTCACAAAATATAACATAACTATCAGAATATGATATAATCTTAACTTCAACAGGTGTTGCCAAAAATCAATACCCATTTTCATAACGGCTAATCCAGGGGCTTATCGTCGTCGTAATGACAAAGATGGGGTATTGATAT
This sequence comes from Cepaea nemoralis, assembly GCA_014155875.1. Classification (NCBI taxonomy): domain Eukaryota; kingdom Metazoa; phylum Mollusca; class Gastropoda; order Stylommatophora; family Helicidae; genus Cepaea; species Cepaea nemoralis. The sequence continues at coordinate 21,258 of JACEFZ010014597.1, forward strand.
TACTAATATCTCCGTCGTTGCAAATAGTTCGCGATATTAATAAAGGTTCATATAAAGGTTGGAAGGGGATTAAAGGATTAACACCTATTGTCGGAATATCCACATAAATCAAAAGCACTACTCAATCGATGTTTCTCATATGTGGCGGTTGGGGATTATGGGTTAGGTGTATGTGTCCTTATTCAGTTAAAACAGGTGGTATGAGTAGGAGATATCACAAACAGTATCAGCATATGCCACTCTGATCTTAAATATCAGTAGTTCGTTATTCTTGTGACATTGAAAACGATTGGGGTTTGAAAAAGGATGGTGTACTATGTGATACAGGTCACCCCTGTCAGCGCATCGTAGCTGTGTTGTGAATTGTTGCCTATTACATCCGGGTGTGAAAATAATCAAATATATTTCATATCAGATCAATAGGCATGCCTCTATATAGCTGCACTGCGAACTTGGTTAGAGTCTACTTTAGGAAGTATCGTGTATCTGTGTATGCGCACTTACCACTGCTTATAGATGTGTGTAGTATTATTGGAGAGAGTCCGTTATGTATACATTATCAGAGTATGTTGCCTTACAGGGCTGGTGTAGTGTCTTTGTGTCTGCTACGCTGTATGTATTGTTCTGTTGCCTTGTATTATTTGGAGGGAGTTTCATGTGGTTGTCAAGTTAATTTTTCCCCACTCAGAATCCACATCCCCAGTGTCATTAGATGGTTTTTAACTTGTCTGCCCATTGTCCTCGCTTCACATTCATACAATAGTATAGGTTCTATGTAGTACTTGAACACTCTTTTTCTCCTTGTAATTGACATCTTTATATTAGTCATTATGTTTTCCACCTTACCAAAGACTATCTTCAACATATCGAAGCTTGGTCTATCCTCTTAAAGACAACTACTTCTTTTATACTCTTTGATACATTTTTCCCGTGTCAAGCGTCATGTCTCTGATCGTCTGTATTAGTGTGTTAGAAGTAAACCAACATCGCACAAGGCAGCCATACACTACCACAATGTATACAAAAAGAAGCTATACACATAATCACAGTATATAAATATAGTACTAAATAGGAAGTAGTTGAAAGAATTCAAGTACATTATTACAAGGTAAATTAAATACAGTGATATGTATAAAATATCACACACCCGTGTTACACTAGCAAATAAGTACAAAGCACAAGGGTATGAATACGTTGGTGTATTACTTACATACAAATGAACCATACAACATACCGGCAAGTCCGCTACGGGACCTAACTCGTGTGAAGTTATGTCTGTAACCAATAGAAATGTGTGTGTGGTAATAACTACAATGTCTGTCTTTCGTCAAGTATCTGACCTGTTTGCATACCACTACAATACGTCGTTCACTTGTGGTATGCAACCAATCAGGGTAATTGTCTTAGAATTGACCCACATTTTATGTTAGACAAGCAGTGATTGGCCTTTCACTTGTGGTCTACAACCAATCAGAGTAATTGTCTTAGAATTGACACACATTTTATGTTAAACAAGCATTGATTGGCTGGCAACTATACGGTGGGCGGGGATTACTGTATGTAATATATATCCAACTCACTACCTCTCACTCACTTTGTGATGTACACAAGAACGACGAAAGATTGGATCTTCAGTTTTGTGATTATTCAATGACTATTTGCCTTCAAGTTTAGAAAGTTTGCCAGTTATCGTTTTGTCTCAGTATCCACGGACTATCAGCCATATACGGACCTACAGCTTTTGCGGCTCTTTCTTCCAATTTTTGGACGTTCACAACTGCCTTGTAAGAATTATCAGCCAGATTCTTACCCAGACGCATCCGAAGTGTAAGCAACCTCATTATTCTGCCATAGTTTACAACGTTATCTGCATCGGCGCCTGAAACAAAGACGAGGAAAAAGGTGTTCGGGATTGAATCGATTTAATAGACTAGTGAATAATACATCTTGTTGTTTGAGTATTTGACTTACCTATCTAGCCAACATCGTGTTATCTACCTTTGGTGAAAGATAGTAACTAAATATATTCAACGCTATATTCACCACCTCGCTGCGAACGTGTGTCAAGTCGACGGTTGCTTGTCTCAGTATCAAGTCGCTAGTGAACATGCCTAAAAATACAAAGATGTCAACTAGGCAATCATCTGAGAACCACTTATGTGCAACTTGTGGGAAAGGTTTCACTGAGCGGCGCAGTCTGCTTCGCCATACTCGGACCAGTCACAGTACCAAGGAGCAAGTGTATTCGTGTCACACTTGTGGTCATAAGTTTAACAGAAAAGACAATCTACAACGCCACATTACAAAGGAACACACTACACCAGGAGTATCACCCAGTGTAATACCAGCAGACGCTTCAACACCCGCTTCAGCAACACTACGTAAGAGACATGTGGCTACTAATAGTGATGTGGCAGTCAGCGAGAAGAAGACTAAACAAGACGAAAACGCCCATCCAGTCAGTGACACACAACCCAAGGATGAAGCGGCTTCTTTACACACCCTTCCAGATGATATTAGACAAGTATACACCGACAACTGGAGTAGTATCAAAACACATCACAAGATAAACAAATATATGTCTGTCTATACATTTTATATTAGCCCACACACAATCCACCCTAAAGACTGGGCATCTACCTTGAACAAGATCTTTACCATTCAAAAGAGCGTATTCAAAATCAACTTTAGTTATCATATAGTTCTTAGGCACAGCGAAACAGACGCTCTTCGATTGTTTCACGCATCTTCAAATAATGCTTCTGTCTGAGAACTTCCACAACTAATCAAAAATAGACAAGACTTTGACGATTTTATCAAAACAGTACACGAACACGACGTTCTTACCTACGCTATGCAACAACGTTCAAATACCAAATACACTACAGAGACGATTCCAGCTATATGTTTTTATGTCTATCATATCCCAGAATTCCGGCTTGTTTAATAAATAACCACCCTTTTATGACCCACGTTAGGCACCACTGTGCATGATCATACTAGATATAACATTCCATATTTAACCATCCGTTTTGTATACTGGTATTACGCTTGTTCCTTTGTGTGTGTAAACTTTGCTGGAAATACTGTAAAATAAACAGTTTTATGTATTATAAGTGTGTTCACTTGTTGGTTTTAAGTGTTGATGGTACATATGAGTGTCATGTGGTGAGCGGGTGTTACATGTTGATGGCCAAGTCAAGAAATATCTCAACCAAACTTATAAATATGTGGACAAAGTAGGAAAATTTGTTAGCCAAAGGTGAAAAATGTCAGCCAAGTAAAGAAATATCTCATCTAAACTTATAAAGAGGTCGATCGATATAAGAAAATATGTTAGCCAAATTAGGAAAAATATTGGCCAAGTAAAGAAATATCTCATCCAAACTTATAAAGAGGTCGATCGATATAAGAAAATATGTTAGCCAAATTAGGAAAAATATTGGCCAAGTAAAGAAATATCTCATCCAAACTTATAAAGAGATCGATCGATATAAGAAAATATGTTAGGCAAAGTAGGAAAAATATTGGCCAAGTAAAGACAGGTGTCAACTAATCTTATAAATATGTCGGCCAAACTTATAAAAATTAGGAAAATTTGTTAGACAAAGGGGAAAACTGTTGACCATGTAAAGAAAATTCTCGGCTAAACTCATAAAAAGCAGGAAACTTTGTTAACCAAATGTGAAAAAAAAAATATTGTCCGAATAAAGACATGTTTCAACTAATCTTATAAATATGTTGTCAAAACTTATAAACATTAGGAAAAGGTGTTAACCAAATGGGAAAAATATTGTCCAAGTGGAGAAATATCTCAACCATTCTTATAAAAATTAGGAAATTGTGTTAACCTAATGAGAAAAATATCGCCCAAGTGAAGAAAGATTTACACAAAACTTATAAAACTTAGGAAAATGTGTTAACCTAATGAGAAAAATATTGACCAAGTAAAGAAAAATTTACACCAAACTTACGAAAAGTAGGAAAACGTGTTAGCCAAATGGGAAAAATAGTAGCCAAGTAAAGAAGTATTGCATGCAAACTTTTAAAATGTATGAAAATTTGTTAGCCAAATGTGAAAACTGCTGACAAGTAAAGAAACTTCTCGACCAAACTCATAAAAAGTAGGAAACTTTGTTAACTAAACGTGACAAAATATTGTCCAAGTAAAGACATGTTTCAACTAGTCTTATAAATATGTCGCCCAAACTTATGAACATTAGGAATATGTGTTAACCAAATGGGAAAAATATTGACCAAGTGAAGAAATATCTCAACCATACTTGTGAAAAGGCGAATAATGTGTTAACCTAAGGGGAAAAACATTGGCGAAGTGAAGAAATATCTCAGCCATTCTTATAAAAATTAGGAAAATATGTTAACTAATGAGAAAAATATTGCCCAAGTAAAGAAAAAATTTACACAAAGCTTATAAAACTTAGGAAAATGTGTTAACCTAAGGAGAAAAATATTGACCAAGTGAAGAAATATCTCAACCATACTTATGAAAAGGAGAAAAATGTGTTAACCTAACGGGAAAAACATTGGCGAAGTGAAGAAATATCTCAGCCATTCTTATAAAAATTAGGAAAATATGTTAACCTAATGAGAAAAATATTGCCCAAGTGAAGAAAAAATTTACACAAAACTTATAAAACTTAGGAAAATGTGTTAACCTAAGGACAAAAATATTGACCAAGTAAAGACAAATTTACACCAAACTTATGAAAAGTAGGAAAATTTGTTAACCAAAAGGGAAAAAATATGGGCTAAACTGTGAAATATGTTGACCCAAGTAAGAAAATCTGTTAGCCAAAGGGGAAAAATGTTGGCCAAAACATGAAACATTTTAACCAAACTTATAAATAGCTCGTGTAAACTTATAAATAAGTAGGGGAAAAAATTGCTTCTGTAGTTATGTCAAAAGTGTCTTGAACTTTTATCTGAACAGACATGTCACACTACATAATCATCAACGTCAGCATTATTCTCCTTTTACATTACCGAAAGCTTCAACTTACCATTCCAGAGTATCTGTTAAAGAAACACGTATACAGACTATTCACCCATCTCTCCACACTCTTGGTTTTTGCTTTCTTACACAAAGTGTCTATGTCTTTCGTAGATGTCTTCACATCTTTTCCATGTCACATCACCAAGAACTCCAAACCTCCATTGTACACGAGCTCCAATGAAACAGTCATAATAACATTCATGGCAATGCAGTCTGTGGCTCCACCTGGGATAGTTTGGATACCATCTGAGTATTCAGCAGCAAAAATCCCTTTCCCCTGGTTGAAATCTTCAACTTTCTATACCACAAGGTCTGTTCCACTAACCTTCCATTGTTCCAGCTTTCAACAATACAAAGGATGTTCTCGAAGTCTAACTAACGTAATATTTCTTACTTTGTCCACCTCTATCACACTTTGTCATTTTACAGCTGCAATAGCAGCAAGTCTGCAACCAACTAACAGTGTCTGTTATGAAATCGACCATTCTTAAAACCACGTCTGCCTTAATGAACCCTTGAATACCCTCTACCACATCTTCTAACCGACTTTCAACGTTTCATACCAAATAATATTAACACTCTCTTTTATTACAGAGCAGCCGATTTTCTGCTGACTGGGCAGATTTTCCAACCTAATGGAGATAAATCATCTGTCCCCCTAACATACTAGGCGGTATTCTAGACAATGAATATGGTCATCAACCATCACCCCTAAGAAGAACTTGAAAACAACATCAGAGATTGGGTTCCTGAGACGAATTCCATGGACTACCAGAGTAACTAACGCTGATCGCCTAAAAAAGCCTAAGAAACATGGAGCATTATATACATCAAACACAACAAATTCGTTCTTACTAACCCTAACCCTAACCCTAACTACTCAATAAACACAACAAACTATATCTTACTAACCCTAACCCTAACTATACATCAAACACAACAAACTCTTTCTTAAGAGACATGGAGGCAAACCAGTGTCAGAAATGGAAAAAGTTAAATTTGTGTGAGTAAATTTTAATTAAAATTTAAAAATAATAAATCGCAATTTTATTTGCGCACTTCACTTAATATACAGATATAGGCTACGTATAGCTTAGGTATAGGACGTATATTGAGCTTACATCTTAAGCAATAAATTGCGATTTATTATTTTTTAATTTTTGGAATTCGTCTCAGGAACCCAATCTCTGATGTTGTTTTCAAGTTCTTCTTAGGGGTGATGGTTGGTGACCATATTCATTGTCTAGAATACCGCCTAGTATGTTAAGGGGACAGATGATTTATCTCCATTAGGTTGGAAAATCTGCCCAGTCAGCAGAAAATCGGCTGCTCTGTAATAAAAGAGAGTGTTAATATTATTTGGTATGAAACGTTGAAAGTCGGTTAGAAGATGTGGTAGAGGGTATTGAAGGGTTCATTAAGGCAGACGTGGTTTTAAGAATGGTCGATTTCATAACAGACACTGTTAGTTGGTTGCAGACTTGCTGCTATTGCAGCTGTAAAATGACAAAGTGTGATAGAGGTGGACAAAGTAAGAAATATTACGTTAGTTAGACTTCGAGAACATCCTTTGTATTGTTGAAAGCTGGAACAATGGAAGGTTAGTGGAGCAGACCTTGTGGTATAGAAAGTTGAAGATTTCAACCAGGGGAAAGGGATTTTTGCTGCTGAATACTCAGATGGTATCCAAACTATCCCAGGTGGAGCCACAGACTGCATTGCCATGAATGTTATTATGACTGTTTTATTGGAGCTCGTGTACAATGGAGGTTTGGAGTTCTTGGTGATGTGACATGGAAAAGCTGTGAAGACATCTACGAAAGACATAGACACTTTGTGTAAGAAAGCAAAAACCAAGAGTGTGGAGAGATGGGTGATTAGTCTGTATAAGTGTTTCTTTAACAGATACTCTGGAATGGTAAGTTGAAGCTTTCGGTAATGTAAAAGGAGAATAATGCTGACGTTGATGATTATGTAGTGTGACATGTCTGTTCAGATAAAAGTTCAAGCCACTTTTGACATAACTACAGAAGCAATTTTTTCCCCCTACTTATTTATAAGTTTACACGAGCTATTTATAAGTTTGGTTAAAATGTTTCATGTTTTGGCCAACATTTTTTCCCCTTTGGCTAACAGATTTTCTTACTTGGGTCAACATATTTCATAGTTTAGCCCATATTTTTTCCCTTTTAGTTAACAAATTTTCCTACTTTTCATAAGTTTGGTGTAAATTTGTCTTTACTTGGTCAATATTTTTGTCCTTAGGTTAACACATTTTCCTAAGTTTTATAAGTTTTGTGTAAATTTTTTCTTCACTTGGGCAATATTTTTCTCATTAGGTTAACATATTTTCCTAATTTTTATAAGAATGGCTGAGATATTTCTTCACTTCGCCAATGTTTTTCCCGTTAGGTTAACACATTTTTCTCCTTTTCATAAGTATGGTTGAGATATTTCTTCACTTGGTCAATATTTTTGTCCTTAGGTTAACACATTTTCCTAAGTTTTATAAGTTTTGTGTAAATTTTTTCTTTACTTGGGCAATATTTTTCTCATTAGTTAACATATTTTCCTAATTTTTATAAGAATGGCTGAGATATTTCTTCACTTCGCCAATGTTTTTCCCCTTAGGTTAACACATTATTCTCCTTTTCACAAGTATGGTTGAGATATTTCTTCACTTGGTCAATATTTTTCCCATTTGGTTAACACATATTCCTAATGTTCATAAGTTTGGGCGACATATTTATAAGACTAGTTGAAACATGTCTTTACTTAGACAATATTTTGTCACGTTTAGTTAACAAAGTTTCCTACTTTTTATGAGTTTGGTCGAGAAGTTTCTTTACTTGTCAGCAGTTTTCACATTTGGCTAACAAATTTTCATACATTTAAAAAGTTTGCATGCAATACTTCTTTACTTGGCTACTATTTTTCCCATTTGGCTAACACGTTTTCCTACTTTTCATAAGTTTGGTGTAAATTTTTCTTTACTTGGTCAATATTTTTCTCATTAGGTTAACACATTTTCCTAAGTTTTATAAGTTTTGTGTAAATTTTTCATCACTTGGGCGATATTTTTCTCATTAGGTTAACACAATTTCCTAATTTTTATAAGAATGGTTGAGATATTTCTCCACTTGGACAATATTTTTCAAATTTGGTTAACACCTTTTCCTAATGTTTATAAGTTTTGACAACATATTTATAAGATTAGTTGAAACATGTCTTTATTCGGACAATATTTTTTTTTTCACATTTGGTTAACAAAGTTTCCTGCTTTTTATGAGTTTGGCCGAGAATTTTCTTTACATGGTCAACAGTTTTCACCTTTGTCTAACAAATTTTCCTAATTTTTATAAGTTTTGCCGACATACTTATAAGATTAGTTGACACCTGTCTTTACTTGGCCAATATTTTTCCTACTTTGGCTAACATATTTTCTTATATCGATCGACCTCTTTATAAATTTGGATGAGATATTTCTTTACTTGGCCAATATCTTTCCTAATTTGGCTAACATATTTTCTTATATCGATCGACATCTTTATAAGTTTGGATGAGATATTTCTTTACTTGGCCAATATTTTTCCTAATTTGGCTAACATATTTTCTTATATCGGTCGACCACTGTATAAGTTTAGATGAGATATTTCTTTACTTGGCCGACATTTTTCACCTTTGGCTAACAAATTTTCCTACTTGGTCCACATATTTATAAGTTTGGTTTAGATATTTCTTGACTTGGCCATCAACATGTAACACCCGCTCACCACATGACACTCATATGTACCATCAACACTAAAAACCAACAAGTGAACACACTTATAATACATAAAACTGTTTATTTTACAGTATTTCCAGCAAAGTTTACACACACACAAAGGAACAAGCGTAATACCAGTATACAAAACGGATGGTTAAATATGGAATGTTATATCTAGTATGATCATGCACAGTGGTGCCTAACGTGGGTCATAAAAGGGTGGTTATTTATTAAACAAGCCGGAATTCTGGGATATGATAGACATAAAAACATATAGCTGGAATCGTCTCTGTAGTGTATTTGGTATTTGAACGTTGTTGCATAGCGTAGGTAAGAACATCGTGTTCGTGTACTGTTTTGATAAAATCGTCAAAGTCTTGTCTATTTTTGATTAGTTGTGGAAGTTCTCAGACAGAAGCATTATTTGAAGATGCGTGAAACAATCGAAGAGCGTCTGTTTCGCTGTGCCTAAGAACTATATGATAACTAAAGTTGATTTTGAATACGCTCTTTTGAATGGTAAAGATCTTGTTCAAGGTAGATGCCCAGTCTTTAGGGTGGATTGTGTGTGGGCTAATATAAAATGTATAGACAGACATATATTTGTTTATCTTGTGATGTGTTTTGATACTACTCCAGTTGTCGGTGTATACTTGTCTAATATCATCTGGAAGGGTGTGTAAAGAAGCCGCTTCATCCTTGGGTTGTGTGTCACTGACTGGATGGGTGTTTTCGTCTTGTTTAGTCTTCTTCTCGCTGACTGCCACATCACTATTAGTAGCCACATGTCTCTTACGTAGTGTTGCTGAAGCGGGTGTTGAAGCGTCTGCTGGTATTACACTGGGTGATACTCCTGGTGTAGTGTGTTCCTTTGTAATGTGGCGTTGTAGATTGTCTTTTCTGTTAAACTTATGACCACAAGTGTGACACGAATACACTTGCTCCTTGGTACTGTGACTGGTCCGAGTATGGCGAAGCAGACTGCGCCGCTCAGTGAAACCTTTCCCACAAGTTGCACATAAGTGGTTCTCAGATGATTGCCTAGTTGAAATCTTTGTATTTTTAGGCATGTTCACTAGCGGCTTGATACTGAGACAAGCAACCGTCGACTTGACACACGTTCGCAGCGAGGTGGTGAATATAGCGTTGAATATATTTAGTTACTATCTTTCACCAAAGGTAGATAACACGATGTTGGCTAGATAGGTAAGTCAAATACTCAAACAACAAGATGTATTATTCACTAGTCTAGTAAATCGATTCAATTCCGAACACTTTTTTCCTCGTCTTTGTTTCAGGCGCCGATGCAGATAACGTTGTAAACTATGGCAGAATAATGAGGTTGCTTACACTTCGGATGCGCCTGGGTAAGAATCTGGCTGATAATTCTTACAAGGCAGTTGTGAATGTCCAAAAATTGGAAGAAAGAGCCCAAAAGCTGTAGGTCCGTATATGGCTGATAGTCCGTGGATACTGAGACAAAACGGTAACTGGCAAACTTTCTAAACTTGAAGGCAAATAGTCATTGAATAATCACAAAACTGAAGATCCAATCTTTCGTCGTTCTTGTATACATCACAAAGTGGGTGAGAGGTAGTGAGTTGGATATATATTACATACAGTAATCCCCGCCCACCGTATAGTTGCCAGCCAATCAATGCTTGTTTAACATAAAATGTGTGTCAATTCTAAGACAATTACTCTGATTGGTTGTAGACCACAAGTGAAAGGCCAATCAATACTTGTCTAACATAAAATGTGGGTCAATTCTAAGACAATTACCCTGATTGGTTGCATACCACAAGTGAACGACGTATTGTAGTGGTATGCAAACAGGTCAGATACATGGCGAAAGACAGACATCGTAGTTATTACCACACACACATTTATATTGGTTACAGACATAACTTCACACGAGTTAGGTCCCGTAGCGGACTTGCCGGTATGTTGTATGATTTATTTGTATGTAAGTAATACACCAACGTATTCATACCCTTGTGCTTTGTACTTATTTGCTAGTGTAACACGGGTGTGTGATATTTTATACATATCACTGTATTTAATTTACCTTGTAATAATGTACTTGAATTCTTTCAACTACTTCCTATTTAGTACTATATTTATATACTGTGATTATGTGTATAGCGTCTTTTTGTATACATTGTGGTAGTGTATGGCTGCCTTGTGCGATGTTGGTTTACTTCTAACACACTAATACAGACGTTGAGAGACATGACGCTTGACACGGGAAAAATGTATCAAAGAGACTAAAAGAAGTAGTTGTCTTTAAGAGGATAGACCAAGCTTCGATATTTTGAAGATAGTCTTTGGTAAGGTGGAAAACATGACTAATATAAAGATGTCAATTACAAGGAGAAAAAGAGTGTTCAAGTACTACATAGAACCTATACTATTGTATGAATGTGAAGCGAGGACAATGGGCAGACAAGTTAAAAACCATCTAATGACACTGGGGATGTGGATTCTGAGTGGGGAAAAATTAACTTGACAACCACATGAAACTCCCTCCAAATAATACAAGGCAACAGAACAATACATACAGCGTAGCAGACACAAAGACACTACACCAGCCCTGTAAGGCAACATACTCTGATAATGTATACATAACGGCCGCTCTCCAATAATACTACACACATCTATAAGAAGTGGTAAGTGCGCATACACAGATACACGATACTTCCTAAAGTAGACTCTAACCAAGTTCGCAGTGCAGCTATATAGAGGCATGCCTATTGATCTGATATGAAATATATTTGATTATTTTCACACCCGGATGTAATAGGCAACAATTCACAACACAGCTACGATGCGCTGACAGGGGTGACCTGTATCACATAGTACACCATCCTTTTTCAAACCCCAATCGTTTTCAATGTCACAAGAATAACGAACTACTGATATTTAAGATCAGAGTGGCATATGCTGATACTGTTTGTGATATCTCCTACTCATACCACCTGTTTTAACTGAATAAGGACACATACACCTAACCCATAATCCCCAACCGCCACATATGAGAAACATCGATTGAGTAGTGCTTTTGATTTATGTGGATATTCCGACAATAGGTGTTAATCCTTTAATCCCCTTCCAACCTTTATATGAACCTTTATTAATATCGCGAACTATTTGCAACGACGGAGATATTAGTAATATCAATACCCCATCTTTGTCATTACGACGACGATAAGCCCCGGGATTAGCCGTTATGAAAATGAGTATTGATTTTTGGCAACACCTGTTGAGGTTAAGATTATATCATATTCTGATAGTTATGTTATATTTTGTGACGCATAGGTACAAGAGTGAAATTTGATGCCTGTGTTTTTCATCCCTGGTGGGACTCGTGGCTGCGGCGACACGGCCGGACAAAGCGGCACTAACCCCTATAATCAACTAGACACCCACACGATGATGACTGGAAATCTTACCAACGACAAAGTACCGAGATTCGAACCTGTAACTTCCCCGGTGTCTGGGATACCACCTAAACATACTCAGCAACCAGACCCCACCCAGCTCCTTTTCTAAACATAGCCGGGTTAATAACACCAGAGCTCTCCATCACAACTAAGTAACAAAACATTATCAATATTTCTTCTACTACTAGACCTCCCCACTGGGATTCGAATCCGATGATAGTGTTCAGAAGCGTTTATCTAATTAATCATCCACTCACCCTACCCCTTAACAACGACTTTCACTAAGCCATACCCACTAAATGCAATAATACCGGTCATCTTTACTTTTTTAAGGTTTTAATTTTTAATCTGTATGATGATGTTGTTTAAACCACTACCGCCCTCTACGGTTCACTAGTAACCGCTACCCACTCCTTAACACCGACTTTTGCTAAGCCATACCCATTAAAATCAATACTACTGGCCATTTGACATTTGTAAGGTTTTCATTTGAAGCTCTAAAATGATATGATGATAGTGCTCGGAAGCATTTACCTAGCTACACCGCCACTCACCCATCCCTTACCAACGAATGCCACTAAGCCCCGCCCACTACAACCCATGATAACAGTAATCATTAAATTTTAATTCTTAAAAAAAATTCTCAAAAAAAGGGAGGTAATATCACAAAAACAGATGATTATTTACTCCTGAGTTATGTCCCGCACCTGCTTCTTTGCGCTTACTAAAAAACGACAGCACCTACCGGCACCTACAGCACCTCCGTCTTTATTCTTAGTAAAAGAGGTGTGGGACCACAATTTTGGGAGGGATAAGCAACATATATAACTACTGACCTCGTTCCCTGGTGCTCTGGATAAATACCGTTAATGTCATATCTCCCCGACACCTTCTTAATTTTGTTCCGCTTACTCACTTTGAACTCAAGCATAGTCCATACACTACTACTTCTAGTAGTGCTGGACTGAATTTTACGTATGGATTAGCTTTCCCTATTAACAGGTCCATCGCCATCAGGCGAACCAACTCCGACTTCAGAGGTACTTGTAATTTAAGTCCCCAATTCAAGAACGACAGGTCAACATTTTAGTCCAGCTGTCCGGTGTAGGGGTTGAACTGCTTACCTCGGCATCAGCACAACGGATGTTTAAGAACACGCGTTCTTACCCATTCGGTCATGCTAACCTACCATACCTTCTTATGCCATGTGTCAACTTTTTTCTTCGTCTATCTCTGTATTTTTTTTACCGCTGATCTTTTCAACCGTCACCAAATTTTTCATCAACATTCTATGTTACACTCTGTAGCGAAGGGTTTGTGGACGCAATTCGCAATCCTGCTTTCGAAACACGGCTGTGGGCGAATTGGAAGCAGGCCACTTTGTGTTGGTTTTCATAAAACGCTTGGAGTCCCGTGTATTTGGTGAATATATATATTTATATCTGAGTAACTGTACTTCACAAAGTTGAAAACATCAGACAACTACTAGACTGATCCCCCTGCAGATGAGCTAGTCCAGTGACAACTTATTTACACCAGGGAAGGCCACGCAGTCACTTCACCAGGCTCATCTAAAAGAGAGGGGTTACAGGTTCGCCGTGATGCCAGCAATGCCCCAGAAGGAGCTAGGGACCTAATTCCACATGTCTGCCATGGGATATGTAGAATCTCTGCACCAAAACTCGAACCTGACACTTTGAGTGCGACAAGATAAGGAGGTCCTTGCATGGTACGTGTCCCTAAATCAGAGCTCTGAGGACCTCATTTCATTATTACGTGGACACCTAATTAATTGATTGGCTGTTGTGTGGAGGCTACAGACAAGACATAATACGTTGATGGTCAAGGCATATCAGGCGCTAAGCCTTGGTCGGCAACTAGCCTACGATGGAAGCTCCGACAGGCAGACAGAGACTTAAGAGGCATTGCTTTGTTGATCCAGCAGCTTGTATTGTTTCAGATGTATTGATATTGTCCTTTCCTCCGAAATAAACTAGGGAGGCCGAGAGAGGGATCAAGCTGCATGGGCAACACATGGTCTTTACAAATACAATTCAGCCCAGGCTTTGGGCTATGGCGAGGTTATTATGCATGTGACAAGACCGCCGGGGATTGGACTGGTTTGCCACGATAGATATTATCCCCAGCCTTTGCTCCAACCACCTCAATAGCACTCTACATCTACCAGGCCCCACACAAGCCGGGACAGCATGACCTCCCCTCCCTCACCTAGGGTTCCCTACCCCAAGGGGGCTCGGACCAGACACCAGTCATATCACTGCACAAAGTCATAGCTAAGAGAACAAAAATTTAATTCTGAACTAAGTCAACCACAACACAGAGAAGGATGGCTGAAAGCCAGACGAGAAGAACTATGTACAAGATCAGAGATGCCGATGAGTATTCTTCATCATGGAGGCGGACGATAGCTCGTGCCGTTGTCCAGTCGTGGTAGCGACTCACCCAGGCTCCTCCAGTGGACTGGAACTCCAAGGTCTGCTGCCTCTCCAAAGTTCCCTCTTCACACAGAGAACCAATCACGGGCTGATCAAGCGCAGTACCACTGCCTGACTGACACTGCACCGATGAACAAGGATCCTTCCTTGCTGTCGTACTATATCACTCGTCACACTCCTGATGAAGTTGGGCCGACCCTAGAATATTAGCGGTCTCCCACTTGCAGAAAAGTACTTGTAGCACCGTATCAAAATACACAAGAGCCTGGTCACTCTTCTATCTCATAAGTGACCCACACACTGATATGTCACCTACACAATGAGCGGTTGCTCCACATGAACACACAATGTCACTGGCAAAGTCTATCAGGTGACTAAACACTTCACCTTATTTCCATGTCCTTGGACAAATAGATCTTCACACAGTCTCATGCAACTACCCTGATCAAATGGGTATCAATCACAACCTAGCATACACTGTCAACAGTTCACCACGTTGGACTGAGGTAGCTCACTACCTTAACAAACATGTCCCTCTGGTGTTCCCACCAATGATGTAATCAATGTCTTAGGTCACTGGACCACATGTTGGCTTCATAAAGGTAACCAATGTAGAAACACTATTTAAGCATCAAATTATACATGGTGTCCCATAACCCAGCCGGGCCAGAAGCATATCACACAGGCCATGGTGACCGGTAACACTGATCACCCTGCTCAACTTGAAAGTTCACAACCTTGCAATCACCAAGGTTTACACTGAGTATGAATTTCACCAGTGCTTCACTGGCTAGAATCATCAGACGTTTCAGTGTTGGATCCTCTCAGGATCGGATGACACTCGTCGGACTCTTGACGGAGGTCCTAACCTAGACCTACCGACTTATTCAGCACCCAGCTCCTTCCAACATTGATCTCGCAGAATCAGACGACCACTCCCAGTATGGCCTCAATCAACTTCTGGATAGGCACTGGAATGAGTGGGCCCATAGAGCTCATGGTGAAGCTCTTGAATCTTCTTCAGTATAGTAATAACAGATCCTGAAACACGGAGAGGTTGGTGTGAGTACTCAACTACAACAAAGACTACCAGCATCTCCACCATGTCACCTGCCTCTCAGACATTCCTCATGTCTACCAACATGAGTATGAAATCATCACATCATAGATCTACTTAGTCACTATAATATATAGGCATAATGATGGTAGAAAAAGCAATAGCACACCTGTTCAGTCAAGTAACACTTCTGGGCTACAAATAACCCCTAGCACCAGAGTCGACTGTATGACTCTGTCAAGCATCCTTCGCCTGGTGCCAGTCCAATCCTGTTTCATCTTCCATCATCAATCAACATATACACCTACTTCCCTTTCAGTGTAGTGATTACTGTATCGAGAAGGTGTCCAGCCGGACATCTCCTTCCTGACAGACTCATCAATTCATCAATCCCTTAACCCATGGACTGATCAATTACACACATTAATAACTATATGCCCATAATGAATTATACTCCTGATAATTCATTACTATAGCATTAACCAAGGAGAACTCATGAATTGTTACATTTAAATAACAAACTCATTTCACAGCCATAGTGTCAGTTCTGGGATCCCTGCCCCAGATCCTGAGTTGCCCTTTTATTCACTGACTATCTTCCAGGTCAGTCATACCTGTGCCGGTCGAGCACAGCTGTGGTGGCCATCCACCATTACACTTTCCCACAGCTACTGTGGGTCCCGTGTACCTTGTCCCGTGACGACTTAAGTCACGTCATCCAATGTAGCAAGCCTCCAGACTCCACTACCAAACTCTGGCTCCACCTTTTTTTTTGGGGGGGGGGGGGATTATTCCCCTCATATACTACTACTTCACGGCAGTACTCCAAGTACTCCATGAACCGAGTCAGGGTTCCAGAAGAGTAGAATATTAGAGACAGAAACGGTTAGGTTCAAACCTCGATCTATCTAGACACCACGGCCTCGAATTACGGAGTGCCGCATCACCCTCGATCGGGTATGTTCAACCATCGGATATGCTCGATCGCTTTGGGTCGGACCTGTAACCTAACGGGTTGGGCGTACCGGCCTACCTCCCAGTCGGCTGCCTAGACAAACGTACGATGGAACACGCACGGTCATTCTAGCGGACGGACATGACAACAAGCAGTAACAATAGTATCATGAATACTTCCTATCAACTGTTATCCTACCGATGCAACACCATTCTGCTTACGCGGAATAACACTGCTATCTGCACACAGCAAATACACCACGGCTGATCTCACCTTGATTCCTCGAAAAATCACCATCACTGATAGAACAATTAAGTTACAATTCTAATGTCACGAAGCACATTACACATCTCTAATAATAAGCTCTACCTTATCATTATTTACAGCGTCTAGCATGTTGATGTAATGACTGACAAACTTTCGCCTTGCATGCGTAATTAATAAACCAAACAAGTAACTGCTACACACTGTAAAGCACATCGTTCGGCCTATTTTATTTACACACCACTCGCTGTGGAATACGGCTTGTTCCGTCAGGTAACACATTACGTCGCTGATCGATAAAGGCTACTTAAATATGCAGACAGCCAGCTGTAACTTGTAACGCTACGCGACGACTCATTTTCGACGGCAATTAATTCGTTCGGGGAGGTCGGCACGGCATAAAGACAACAGTTAAACAATAGAATAAGTATTCAACTAACCTGTGATTGAACAATCACAAACTTGACTGCAGATGTCCGCTCTGGCCGCGAATATTGACATCAAAATTACAGCAGCCTGTTGGCTGTGATCTGTCTACGCTGAGGTCTGGTTGGCGACTGACCACGACTAAGTCAGTGCGCCTTCAACTCGCCTACACGGGCCGCGTGACTTTCATGATTCATGAAGAAAACCAGAGTCACGATAAGTTCCACCAACCCGTGCTGCATGAAGCACTCGTGAACTTAGAGATCTCGACCACGTACGCACTTGAGGGAACATTCTAGATTTCTCTATAAATAACTAGTATAGCTCCGCCCCGCACTACTTTCCTAGGGAAATCCCCTGTTAATTGACATTAAAGTCAAGGGAGACCAACGCCTCGCACTCCCTTCAAAGGGATATTATGCAGAGATCTGCCGATCTGCAGCCGTTTCGTCACATAGGCCCCCACTTAAGATGGTCGACCCGGTCGAACTCACTAGACAAAGATCGGTCTGAACTCTGAACCTCTACTCTATCAAGATTGGATTTCCAGGAAAGGACGTTCCATAACGTTCACTTTCCCTGGGGAGATCTACCAGAATGGTATGGATGCTGGCTCACCAACCACCGCCTCAAACATACGTTATCTCCAGCGATTAGGCCCGAAACGTAACGGCCTGGTGATTGGCTTACAGGATCTGTCCTCTACACTGGACTGTTCCGCATCCACCTGGTGTAGGCCATCGGTTACTTTACTGAGGGTTCGTTCGTCCCTTCCGACAATAGGATTCTTCCTATCCCGACCCGGCATCACCCTCGTGGACTGTTCGCGGATGTCGACCGAAATGAATGGTCGCTTACTCCAGGTTCGTCTGGAGTACCCTCTCTCCTGCCTTCTCTCCCGCGAGTAAGGACAGTGAGCCTGTCGGCGTATCGAGTCACCCGACGATCCCGTCGTGCCAGATGTGACTTCGCCTGTCCGACCTCGATTCCCAGTGTGCTTAACACCATGGGCCTCTTCCCGACGGAGCCTGTTCGCCCTATCTACGGTTGAACGCTCAGGAGACCGCAGACCCTCCCCACAGGATGTACTGCGTAGGACTGAGTCTTCCTCGCCCTCGTCTGGACCCAGAACCGAATCTAGCGCGATGGTAGTCGCACTATCTTGTGGAGAAACTACCTCGGACCTCTCCAAATTCTGAAGGAGAGTACAATGGAACTTACGCAATTCCCCGCGGACCTTCACCTCATACGTGGATCGGGACATTATCCGTTCCACAGGAAAAGGGCCCTGCCATCCGAGTTCGAATTCCGCCCCCTCGATTGGGAGAAGCGCGAGAACCCTATCTCCAATCTGCAGAGATAAACCGTTTCTGGTCCTGTGCTTTGGTGCTGCCAGACAACACGTTGGGCACGACCGGATATATCTCCGCACGTCGCCTGTCATTCCAGGCCAGTGGTAGTGGCTGGAAAGACACTGGACTGTTGTCCCCACATCCTTATGTCCGGTTAAGGATAAGGTATGCACTCTATGTATCAAGCGGGATCTGTAGTCAGTAGGGACTACCATCTGACCGTACTGGCTATCCCCTTGCCCGGCTCTACGATAAAGCAACCGGTTTTCTACATATAACTGACCCGGAGTTGGCGGGTCAGAGCTTTGGGACACCTCCAGTAAGTAAGGACGCAAAGTCTGGTCCCTACTTTGAGCACTGCTCACTAACCTCGCAAGAGAATGGTCTATCAACTTACCACACTGCCTTTCTCCATCCTTAGCCCTGGCCTGCCTAGCGCTCACTAGACAATGTTCCCTGGGGTCCCCCAGGAATACATGTGGACGACCGAGGATCAAAGGGTAAATAGGATCAGGCAGCACAGCCGCCTGGATGCTACCCGTAACATACCTGCACCGAATGTCAATCCGAGCAATCGGCAAGTCCATAGCTACGGAGCTCCTCATGGCCAGCTGGAATTCTCTTGTCTCGCCGGTGAGCTGCCCTGGGCTCACAAGGTGGGATGAGATTACAGCTTCAAACTGCAATCCTGTATCGTATAGACATTCCACCTGCTTCCCATTCACCTCTATCGTTTCGACCACAGGTGATTTCTCAGACTTTGGTTTCTCCCGACCCTTAGGTGTGGTCTCGCTAGGTCTACCCCTAATAGAGGCGAGACACGCAAAGTGCAAGTCCTTTGGCTTCCTCAGACAATCTACAGTATTATGGGAAGGAGACTTACAGTACTTACACCACCTCTTACTCCACTTCCGTTTTGGGGAGGCGGGAGGGCTTTGCTTCTCGGGTTTCTTACCAGAGTCTTTTACCACAGGATCTGCTACATTGGATGATTCTTTGGGACCTTTGGTCTTGGGCTTCTGATCAAGCCCCTTCTGCCTTTTCTGTGACTCAGTCTGACTGGAATCCCCAGTCTCACCATAGACTTCCACATACCTTTCAGCTAACTTATTTACTATGTCTAGCCTTTCCGCCCCATTTTCCCCTAAGAAATTCCTTAAAGGCTTGGACATCTGCATTTTCATTTGATCCACCACCATCAACTCTCTCAGACTCTCATAATCCTCTTTGAAATTGGCCAACGCCATCCATTTCAACAGGTATGAGTTCAGCCTCACACTATAGGCCGAGAACATCTCACCTGGTTCTCTCTTGGAAGTTCTGAACCTCCGCCTGTAAGCATGGGCTGTCATTTCGAATCTTTTCAAAAGAGCCGATTTCAGGGTTGGATAATCATTTTCCATCCCTGGGGGAAGACGCACATACACTTTGTACGCGGTGCCACGGAGTCCTTGTGAAAGCTTAAGATTCCAACGCTCAGGCTCTAAACCCATAGCTTTACACATTGCCTCGAACTTCTCTAAGAATTGATCTATCTTCTCTTGGTCCGGTTCAAATGGTGGAAACGGCCATTTCATAGCATGGTAAGCTGGTCTGCTGGCTACTGATGAGCTAGGTAAAGCTACTCCACCTACTGCTCCCTCAGAATCACCAACAGATTTAGCCTCTACCTCAAGTTGCTTCATACGGAACTCATGTTCCATTTCCAACTTCCTAGCATCTAATTTCTTAGACTCTAGGTCAGCTGCAAGTTTTTGTGCCTGTTGGTCTGCCACCAACTTTTGCTCTTCAAGTGCTAACTTTCGAGCTTCAAGCTCAATTTCTGACTTCCTTCGCTCCATCTCTTCTGCTCTGAAGTTTCTCTCTACTTCCAGTACATAGGCTTTAAACTCCTCACCTTCCAATCCCATCTCAGTTGCAGATGCCCGCACCTTAGCTAAATCTAAAGTACGAGTAGCCATGCTTAGTGTAACTTAGTATCAGTATAGATATGCAATACCCAATCACAATGCTAACTGTACTCCAACCAACACTGTAACTATGTATCTATACTAACTTAACTAAATGTCTGTCCACGTCGAAGAGAAAGGTATCAGTAGCCCTACTCGTCAAGTAGACAATAGGTATAGGACAGATGACACTATAACCTATTCCTACGAGATGTCAGAACAAAGAGAAGATCCCGGACGAGCCCCCACTCTATCTTGTGACAAGACCGCCGGGGCTTGGACTGGTTTGCCACGATAGATACTATCCCCTGCCTTTGCTCCAACCACCTCAATAGCACTCTACATCTACCAGGCCCCACACAAGCCGGGACAGCTGAACCTCCCCTCCCTCACCTAGGGTTCCAAACCCCAAGGGGGCTCGGACCAGACACCAGTCATATCACTGCACAAAGTCATAGCTAAGAGAACAAAAATTTAATTCTGAACTAAGTCAACCACAACACAGAGAAGGATGGCTGAAAGCCAGACTAGAAGAACTATGTACAAGATCAGAGATGCCGATGAGTATTCTTCATCATGGAGGCGGACGATAGCTCGTGCGGTTGTCCAGTCGTGGTAGCGACTCACCCAGGCTCCTCCAGTGGACTGGAACTCCAAGGTCTGCTGCCTCTCCAAAGTTCCCTCTTCACACAGAGAACCAATCACGGGCTGATCAAGCGCAGTACCACTGCCTGACTGACACTGCACCGATGAACAAGGATCCTTCCTTGCTGTCGTACTATATCACTCGTCACACTCCTGATGAAGTCTGGGCCGACCCTAACATATTAGCGGTCTCCCACTTGCAGAAAAAGTACTTGTAGCACCGTATCAAAATACACAAGAGCCTGGTCACTCTTCTATCTCATAAGTGACCCACACATTGATATGTCACCTACACAATGAGCGGTTGCTCCACATGAACACACAATGTCACTGGCAAAGTCTATCAGGTGACTAAACACTTCACCTTATTTCCATGTCCTTGGACAAATAGATCTTCACACAGTCTCATGTAACTACCCTGATCAAATGGGTATCAATCACAACCTAGCATACACTGTCAACAGTTCACCACGTTGGACTGAGGTAGCTCACTACCTTAACAAACATGTCCTTCTGGTGTTCCCACCAATGATGTAATCAATGTCTTAGGTCACTGGACCACATGTTGGCTTCATAAAGGTAACCAATGTAGAAACACTATTTAAGCATCAAATTATACATGGTGTCCCATAACCCAGCCGGGCCAGAAGCATATAACACAGGCCATGGTGACCGGTAACACTGATCACCCTGCTCAACTTGAAAGTTCACGACCTTGCAATCACCAAGGTTTACACTGAGTATGAATTTCACCAGTGCTTCACTGGCTAGAATCATCAGACGTTTCAGTGTTGGATCCTCTCAGGATCGGATGACACTCGTCGGACTCTTGACGGAGGTCCTAACCTAGACCTACCGACTTATTCAGCACTCAGCTCCTTCCAACATTGATCTCGCAGAATCAGACGACCACTCCCAGTATGGCCTCAATCAACTTCTGGATAGGCACTGGAATGAGTGGGCCCATAGAGCTCATGGTGAAGCTCTTGAATCTTCTTCAGTATAGTAATAACAGATCCTGAAACACGGAGAGGTTGGTGTGAGTACTCAACTACAACAAAGACTAACAGCATCTCCACCATGTCACCTGCCTTTCAGACATTCCTCATGTCTACCAACATGAGTATGAAATCATCACATCATAGATCTACTTAGTCACTATAATATATAGGCATAATGATGGTAGAAAAAGCAATAGCACACCTGTTCAGTCAAGTAACACTTCTGGGCTACAAATAACCCCTAGCACCAGAGTCGACTGTATGACTCTGTCAAGCATCCTTCGCCTGGTGCCAGCCCAATCCTGTTTCATCTTCCATCATCAATCAACATATACACCTACTTCCCTTTCAGTGTAGTGATTACTGTATCGAGAAGGTGTCCAGCCGGACATCTCCTTCCTGACAGACTCATCAATTCATCAATCCCTTAACCCATGGACTGATCAATTACACACATTAATAACTATATGACCATAATGAATTATACTCCTGATAATTCATTACTATAGCATTAACCAAGGAGAACTCATGAATTGTTACATTTAAATAACAAACTCATTTCACAGCCATAGTGTCAGTTCTGGGATCCCTGCCCCAGATCCTGAGTTGCCCTTTTATTCACTGACTATCTTCCAGGTCAGTCATACCTGTGCCGGTCGAGCACAGCTGTGGTGGCCATCCACCATTACACTTTCCCACAGCTACTGTGGGTCCCGTGTACCTTGTCCCGTGACGACTTAAGTCACGTCATCCAATGTAGCAAGCCTCCAGACTCCACTACCAAACTCTGGCTCCACCTTTTTTTTTGGGGGGGGGGGGGGGGATTATTCCCCTCATATACTACTACTTCACGGCAGTACTCCAAGTACTCCATGAACCGAGTCAGGGTTCCAGAAGAGTAGAATATTAGAGACAGAAACGGTTAGGTTCAAACCTCGATCTATCTAGACACCACGGCCTCGAATTACGGAGTGCCGCATCACCCTCGATCGGGTATGTTCAACCATAGGATATGCCCGATCGCTTTGGGTTGGACCTGTAACCTAACGGGTTGGGCGCACCGGCCTACCCCCCAGTCGGCTGCCTAGACAAACGTACGATGGAACACGCACGGTCAGTCTAGCGGCCGGACATGACAACAAGCAGTAACAATAGTATCATGAATACTTCCTATCAACTGTTATCCTACCGATGCAACACCATTCTGCTTACGCGGAATAACACTGCTATCTGCACACAGCAAATACACCACGGCTGATCTCACCTTGATTCCTCGAAAAACACCACCACTGATAGAACAATTAAGTTACACGTCTAATGTCACGAAGCACATTACACATCTCTAATAATAAGCTCTACCTTATCATTATTTACAGCGTCTAGCATGTTGATGTAATGACTGACAAACTTTCGCCTTGCATGCGTAATTAATAAACCAAACAAGTAACTGCTACACACTTTGTAAAGCACATCGTTCGGCCTATTTTATTTACACACCACTCGCTGTGGAATACGGCTTGTTCCGTCAGGTAACACATTACGTCGCTGATCGATAACGGCTACTTAAATATGCAGACAACCAGCTGTAACTTGTAACGCTACGCGACGACTCATTTTCGACGGCAATTAATTCGTTCGGGGAGGTCGGCACGGCATAAAGACAACAGTTAAACAATAGAATAAGTATTCAACTAACCTGTGATTGAACAATCACAAACTTGACTGCAGATGTCCGCTCTGGCCGCAAATATTGACATCAAAATTACATCAGCCCGTTGGCTGTGATCTGTCTACGCTGAGGTCTGGTTGGCGACTGACCACGACTAAGTCAGTGCGCCTTCAACTCGCCTACACGGGCCGCGTGACTTTCATGATTCATGAAGAAAACCAGAGTCACGATAAGTTCCACCAACCCGTGCTGCATGAAGCACTCGTGAACTTAGAGATCCCGACCACGTACGCACTTGAGGGAACATTCTAGATTTCTCTATAAATAACTAGTATAGCTCCGCCCCGCACTACTTTCCTAGGGAAATCCCCTGTTAATTGACATTAAAGTCAAGGGAGACCAACGCCTCACACTCCCTTCAAAGGGATATTATGCAGAGATCTGCCGATCTGCAGCCGTTTCGTCACAATGCATCCTTTTGAAGCACGATGTAACAAACTATCGTCTATCAAGACGGCAATTAGCCAGTACAACTGTTTATTTGTTACGTATTTGTATCAGTGTCAGTTTGTTGTTTATGTACTCAAGAAGGCTCTAGCTGCAATAACCATTCTGTCATTTGTACTGATATTGTAAAACGGACCAGTTCCACTTCTTGTATTCGTTGACTTACTCAAAATATTCTCCAATGCTTTTCCTCTCATTACATGGTTATAACGGTTTCCAGTTTTTCTTATATAGGGTGTATTTTAAATGACTGCACAGTGCTTGAAAATATTGTTGGTCCAAGTTTTGTATTCACCCTCTGTAAAGCTCATGCAACATAATAGGTAAATACAAAACTTGGACAGGCAATATTTTCAAATACCGCACATTTATTAAAAATACACCTGTACTTGAAAATGGTATTCTACTTAATTGTTATTTGTTTCATTGCGTTCGCTGGCTGTGAACTCAAGCATAGTCCATAAACATGCTACTACTTCTAGTGCACTGGGCTGATTTGTGATTGTGACTTAGCTTTCCCTATTACCGGTGTCCCTCACCATCAGGCAAACCCACTCCGATTTCAGAGGTACTTGTAAATTACCTCACCAAGTCAAGGACAAGAAGTCAACATTTTCATCCAGCAGACTAGGTGTAAGAGTTTAACCCACTACCTCGAGATGAGCACACTGGATGGTTAAGAACGAGAGCTCTAATCAATTTTAACATGCTTATCCCCTCAACTTCAATCAGTCTTTACCGGAACTTTTTGTTAGTTATTAAAAAGGTTTGAAAGGAGAGGATCGACTTCATTGCATGGTCTTGGTCTCTTTTTGCAAGGCGGCCAGCTGAATGCGTCTCACAAAGCTCAACCTCCGTAGCTCCAGCGACGACCCCTAGCTGTCTCTGAGAAAATTTCACTCATGAACCCACAGGGTGTCGCTTAACGAGCCTACAGGGTGTACGTTTAATGACTGCAGTTTTTGAAAATATTGCCATTCCAAGTGTTGTATTTACCTATTATCTTGCATTGCGTTGCATGAATTCCACAGTAGGTAAATACAAAACTTAGAACGGCAATATTTTCAAAAACTGCAGTCATTAAAAATACACCCTATATTTTCTGCAGTTCTCTCCATATCCTTCCTTGACTAGTTGAGTTATTCTCTTGTTTCCTTCCCAGGAGATTTCCTGGTCATAATTTTAGACTGGATCAACCTGGAAGACCAGGGAAATTTCTTTTTCAAAATCCCCACTTCCAGATCGATACACTGCTTTTTCAAAATCCCCACTTCAGATCGATACACTGCTTTTTTCAAAATCCCCACTTCCAGATCGTTACACTGCTTTTTCAAAACTCCCACTTCCAGATCGATACACTGCTTTTTCAAAATCCCCACTTCCAGATTGATACACCATCATTTACTGCCAATATAGTACCTTGCGGTGTATGGCAGGGGGGTCTTGAGCCTGTAATTAAGGCCGCCTGGCTAGTGCAGTCACCGCAAACTGTGCAGGTTAGAGCCCCCTGTCACCTGTTTTGTCCCTAGAAGCCTTGGAGATGTGGTTTAATAGAAAAATGCTGTAAACTAATTCGTTATCATCCAGTGCCTTTCTGGCTGGCATGGGTGATCATGCCTCTCCACAAATAGCGGTCTCCAGCGGCATTGATCAATTCACGTGTTGATTCCCTTCCGTGCCATGACACAAGACTGTCAAGAATCTTCTCATGCTGTCTTCCTCTATCTCTCTTTCCGCAAATCTTTCTGGTTGTCACGACTTGTTCCAGTTTTTGTCTTCTCATAATGTGGCCAAAAAACGATGACTGCCCCTTTCTGAAGTTTGTGTTAAGTTGTCATTGCGATTTAGCTTCATTCAAAATGTTCAGATTTCTCACTTTGGCTGTTTTATTAATTTTCAGCATTCTTCAATAAAACCATATCTCCAAGGTTTCCAGGGATTTTTTTCACCTGTTTACTAACTGGACAGCCAAAATGAGCAATCTGGACATTTTTAGACAAAAACTGGAACATGTTGTCACAACCGGAAAGATTTGTGGAAAGAGAGATAGAGGAAGATGAGTTAGTTACATATCCTTTGCAGGACATAGCAGTCAACTCCAGTATTTTTTGGCTGTGATCTCTTGGCAAGTTTACGTTCAGTAGAGGAAGACAACATAAGAACATTCTTGACAGTCTTGTGTCATGGCACGGAAGTAAATCAACACACGAATTGATCCATGCCAGAGGTGCATGATCCCCATGCCAGCGGGCAGGGCACTGGATGATGATGATGAGACAGTCAAAATGTTTTGGGCATGTTATGAGAAGAAATAAACTAGAAAACTGGGTGACAACTGGCAAGATTAAGGGGAAAGAACAATGGGTAGACAGAGAAGTAAACACCTGCATGGCTTGGCCACATGGCATGGTCAGGACAAGAACACAGAGCTGATCCACGACCCTGGTGATCGTGTGGGATGGTGAAACATGACCACCCATGCTTATCGGCATGGCACATGATTGTGATGATGCAGTTCTCTCCATGCCCTACCCACGGTTAGCTAAGTTATTCTTGTTTCATTATCTTTTGACTCGTTCATGATTGGTTGGGCTTTGTGGCTAAAGTTTTCCATGGATAGGATAGACAACTCTCCTTTCTTTATTTTATTCATTGTTTTTGTGTAGGCACCAAATAGTGAATGTTTGTAGTTTATTTGTAATCATGTTCATTGTTCTCCTTGTTTCTCATCCACAAATTTCCAAGTGCTACAGTTGCTCCTCCAGCCTTCTGTATTTTTATTCTAATATCATAATCTGTTCCACCTCTTTTGTCTACATTACTACCCAAGTAGGTTTATGATTCCATCTCTTGAAGTGAGGTTTCCTCAAGGAAGATCAGGTTATCTTGGTTTATTCTCATTATCTGCGTCTTTCCCCTCTGCATTTACAAAACCTAGTTTTTGTGACCTCCCATCCATTGTTATTGGTTTATCCTGCTTCTGACTTCTTTCGTTCACTTGAAATGTGTCTATATCCGCAATTTGGTCTCTTGTATGAATTTCACTGACTTTTTCTTTAGTTCACACAGTGGACCATGGGCTAGAAGGTTTGTCTATATATGTCATATCCTGGGCAGTCTTGGGGTATGTGCTCTGGTGTCTGCGACGCCAATCCATATGTGCACGTGGCTGATTCGCCAGTCTTTATTTTTTTATGCATGTGGTAGTGTAATCTAGTGTGTCATGTTCTGCACTCAGCTGTATTTCAAACACTGTATGCAGAACTGCGAATTGTGCTTGCAACCTCTTCACACATTTATGGAAAGTATATGAAAACAGAACAGCACACAACTTTAAACACAAAGTAATTAAGCAAAAGAAACAAACACATGCTTGTAAGTTGAAACTATACGAAGGTAGTTTACTACAGCAGCGTGAATGCCCTTGATCTTAATTCTTCTCAAACTCGCTGCTTTCCTGCATACACTCCATTAATCCATATTACATTACATCCTTGCTACAGCTAGAAACAGCATGATTAACCTACATTACATGCTATCTTTGCTACAGCTAGAAACAGCATGATTAATCTTACATTACACTAGATTCCAGCTACAACTAGCAACATCATTATTTTTACATCTACATTATATAATATCCCTGCTACAACTAGAAACCATGATAAATGTGCATTACTTTAGGCTCTTGTCATAACTAGAATCATCATTATTTTCCCATCTACCTCACCATATATTCCTGCTACAACTAGAAACATCATGATTAATCTACATTACATTAGATTTTTGTTATAACTAGTTAGTTAGTTGCATGTCCTTTACAGGACATCACAATCAACCCCAGTATATTTTGGCTGTGTATGATTGACTAGGACAGTTTATGTACAGTAGTTTGCCTTTGCCTTATGAACAACCGATACTCATACCATTGTTAAAATTCAACACAAGTTTGTTTGCTTCCTAGTCGCCTACAGCTGATTTTGAATTCAATAAGTGGAATTGTGAATCGCATTCACTACCCTTTTGCCCCAAACGCTGGCTATAACTAGAGCCTTTATTATTTTCCCACCTACATTACATGATATCTTTGCTACAACTAGAAACATCATGATGAATCTACATTACATTAGATTCTTGCACTAGCTAGAAACATGATTATTTTCTCATCTATATTACATTATATCCTTGCTACAATCAGTCATCATTATTAATCTACATTACATTACATTCTTGCTATAACTAGAAACACAATTATTTTCCCATCTACATTATATCTCATCCTTGCTACAATTAGAGACAATTAATTTCCCCACGTATATTACATGATATCCTTGCTATGAGAGAGACAATTGATTTCCCCATCTACATTATATCCTTGCTATGAGAGACAATTAATTTCCCCATCTATATTATATCCTTGCTATGAGAGGGGCAATTAATTTCCCCATCTATATTATATCACTGCTATGAGAGAGAAAATTACTTACCCGATCTACATTATATCCTTGCTATGAGAGAGACAACTTATTTCCCCATCTATATTCTATTATATCCTTGCTATGAAAGAGACAACTAATTTCCCCAAAATTACTTACCCGATCTACATTTTATCCTTGCTATGAGAGAGACAACTAATTTCCCTATCTATATTCTATTATATCCTTGCTATGAAAGAGACAACTAATTTCCCCAAAATTACTTACCCGATCTACATTATATCCTTGCTATGAGAGAGACAACTAATTTCCCTATCTATATTCTATTATATCCTTACTATGAAAGAGACAACTAATTTCCCCAAAATTACTTACCCGATCTACATTATATCCTTGCTATGAGAGAGACAACTAATTTCCCCATCTATATTCTATTATATCCTTGCTATGAGAGAGACAACTAATTTCCCCATCTATATTTTACATTTCTAAGGCATAATAGTTACCGAAACATGTTTTCACAATTCCACGACACCAAGTCTGGGTTCGAAATCAGCCGCAGGCAATTTGGAAGCAAATCGCTTTGTGTTGATTTTGATGGTATGAGTTGTTGGCGGCATAGAAAGCAATGGCAAACTATTGAATGTAACACTGCCTAGTAAATCACCAACAGCCAATAAATGCTGGGATTGACTGCAACATTCTGAAAAAGACATAACTAACTTTTTATTATCTTAACATTACTTTACCCTTGCCACAACTAAATAACATTTTCCATTAATTTCCCCATCTCTACACTACATTATATTCTAGTTAAACTAGAAAAATCATTACTTTTCCAACTACATAATACATTATATTCTTGCTATAAGAAAGACCATTAATTTCCCCTTCTACATTACATTATATCCTTGCCACAACCAGAAACATGAGCGATGCTAACAAATTCACTTTTGGTCATTAAGAAGTCACAAATCAGGCCAGCTAGAAATGCCCACACTGTGCAGCCCAAGTTGCCAGATAGAACTCAGTTCCTGGAAATATATCCAAAGTGCTCGTTGATGATGCTGATAGCTCCTTGCTTGTTTCCTGTTTCAGAAGACATTCAAAAGAAACGAGGATATTATTCTTTGCTGCTGTAAATAGACAATTTGCATATGACAGCTACAGAGACATATGGTGGATAGGCTGTCAAGCTGTTAAAGCCTCTGGGGTGTTCATGCTTCTGGCTACGATTTGCTTAAGCATTTTCCTGAAGTTGGACTGGTAGTACATGGTTCCCTTGCCCAGCTACTGAGTTAAGTGCGTGGTATGACACAGTGGGTACTTAATTTTTAATTCAACGCAAATAAACCGCAGTTATTTTTAGCACTGACCTAGATCTGGTGGGATCGTCGATTTTCAGAATAGGGATATCAAGATTCGTTTCATGGTTATATGTGTGGTGGTGCTAGATCGATCGATGGATACAATAGATAGTTCTGGGCCCATAGGGCCCTCACTGTTGTCGGAGTTGGTATCATCCGAGATGCTTTCTGAAATGGTATCTGTGGAAGGCTGTAGACAGACATGATCACCAACACAACACAGCATAGACAGCCAGCAGTACACCCCATACACAAGTTGCACAGTATATCAACACATCCCTACATCCCTACTATGGAATCACCCTGATGTTACATGATTTCCCAGGAACTCCAGGAGTTCCTTTGTTTGCGGTGAATTAAAAATGAAGTACCACACTGTGCGCTGTGGATTTTGTGCTTTTACAGTTGTCCGCAGTTGTCTGTATGTTCAGAATAATGGTGGGCGGCCAGTTGCTGAACTAGCTATTTTTGCCTTATGCAGTAATGTGTGTGCAACTGCTGGTTTTTTAGTGACTGCCACTTCCATCGGCGATGAACTGTAATGTTAGTGGAGGGCTGTTGTGTTGGCATTCTAGCAGCTGGCTTATGCATGTATGCCTGTGCAGGCTGTTTGTTTGTCGGGGCTGCTATTTGTTCCACTTTTCAGGTGGGACAGCGAGGAGCATTTTGTGTGATATTCACTGGCACAGGAACAGAGAATTATGGGGAGAATCTTTGCTGTGAAGTTGGAACTATGACTAATGACAAAGAGGCAGGACATTTGGCTTACGTTAGAGGGACATTTTGAAAGACTTTGTTATAGGGAACAAATTCTGCGCAGAATAAGCCAAACTCATTCAATCATTATCCAATCAATCAGCCTACCAACTAAGTAACTAACCAACCCACTAACTAACTAACTAACCAACCAACCCAATTACTGACTAACTGAGTGACTGACTAACCAACCACCATAATCATGTGCCACAGACAATACTGACCTTGCTTCAGATCCAGGTACAGTTTCAAGTAAAACATGTGAACTGGAATTGGTGTACCCACTTTCTCAGAACTCTGAAACAGTAAATATGAAGAAACAATGAGGAAATGAAATACAAAGAAACAATGAGGAAATTAAATATGAAGAAACAGTGAGGAAATGGAAAATAAAGGGGGGGGGGGGGGGAATGTTAGGGTTTCCAGGGGGGAATTAAGATTATTTCAAGATCGCGTTAATACAAGAACCGATTACTTGATATTGTTTTTCCCTTCATACTGTATGGTTCTGGTCGTCACACCCTTCTAACATTCAATTTATAAAGTAAGCAGACCCACAAATCATGTTTTATGTGGACGTCTAGACTTGTTTTAGTATATGCTATTAAATTTAGCTTCCATTATTATGTATACTGTGTAGGGGCGGGGGTGGGATTTTTAGGTAGGAAATACGAAAGGGGGGAAATGACGTTCTGAAAATATGGTGAAGGGGGGCACAGGCCAAATTTTTAGGTACGAAATACGAAAGGGGGGATGACGTTCTGAAAATATGGTGAAGGGGGGCATGGGCCAAAAAAGGTTGAGAACCATTGGTTTAACAGATCTTCTTTCTCCTTGAGCCTCTTATCCCCCATTGAAGCATATATTCTCAACCAACTTATTCAAGCTGTCCTATCTTCCATTACCTCATGTAGTTCTGTCCATGTCCTCCCCATATGATTAACTTCTGTCTTTAATTCTCTTCTCTGTGTGTTTTAGGTTCTTAACAATTCTTTTTTCACTGTGGATTCCAAACAAAGGCCTTTCTAACCATACTACTCTCAGGTTTTCTCAGTTTGTGCCCGAACCAGCGCCAGCATCTATTCCTCACCTCTTGATTCGTTGGTATTTGTTTAGCTCTTCCCATGTGCTCTGCGCTGGAGATTCCGTCATAATATCTTAGTCATTCTATTCTGTAGCAGACACCAATTAATGAATATTTGCAATTTATCAGTA
Organism: Cepaea nemoralis; assembly: GCA_014155875.1. Classification (NCBI taxonomy): domain Eukaryota; kingdom Metazoa; phylum Mollusca; class Gastropoda; order Stylommatophora; family Helicidae; genus Cepaea; species Cepaea nemoralis. The sequence continues at coordinate 53,533 of JACEFZ010014597.1, forward strand.
ATTGTTTGTGTGAAACAACAGCACAACTTACTTAACAATAACCTTACAACCACACAACCTGAAGAAACACAACAGCACAACTTACTGAACAACAACCTACCTCAGTTAGTGCCTTCAAAGACTTTTCAAACTCAGTCCTCATGGCGTAGGCAACGGCCAGGTTGTACTGCATGAATGCCCTGGCCACTGGCACACTGGACGGCTGCCATTTCACTAGGGATTCTGGGAGTGTGCAAGAAAAATATATTAATCACAGCTACAGCAACTATCAACTCTCTATCTCTTTCTCTGTGTGAGTGTGTGTGTACACTGTACTTATTTATTACCATGACATAAAAACTTACAAACAGGTGACACAGACAAAAATAATATTCTTCTTCTTCAGCGTTCCGAGCCATTGAGGTTCTTTGCTGCAGATACAATCCGTCTCTATTCGTCTCTCTGGTTGACCTTCTGTTGCCAGTCGTTGATTCCAAGTGCTTGTAGGTCTGTATATATATTATCTCTCCACCGTCTTCTTGGTCTACCTCGGGGTCTACGGTCATTTTTTTCCTGAGTGTAAGCGAGTTTTGTTTCCCTATTATCTTCCATTCTTTCTATATACCCCAGCCATTGTAGTCTATTAGCCTTCATGATACCAGTGATTAGCGGGGACCTAGATCATAAATGTCTTTGTTACTTCTTCTTTTCCACTCTCCACTTTGTGTACCCCTAATGGGTCCAAAGATGCAACTTAAAACTTTATTCTCAAAGGTTTGTAGCAAGGCTTCGTCTCGTTTCGTTGTACTCCAGGTTTCAGAGCCATACAGCACAACTGGTCTGATCAGTGTTTTGTATATTGTGATCTTGGTGTTACGAGATAGCGCCTTTGATTTTAGTAGATGTTGTAGTGCATAGTATATCTTATTTCCAGAGTTGATTCTAGTTTGTATTTCTTCCCTTATGATGTTGGAGCAGTTGAAGATTGTACCCAGGTATTTGTATGTTTCCGTTCTTTTAATGGTCATATTATCTATTTGTATGTGGCCAGAGTTTTTAGCCATTCCTTCTCTTGAAATTACCATATATTCTGTCTTATCTTGGTTGATAACCAGCCCCATCTGTTGGGCTTTTCCCTTTAAGTGAGTCAGTATTTCCAATGTCTTTTGTTCATTTTCCCGTATAATATCTATATCATCTGCATAACCAAGCAGCTTGGATGTTCCTCCAATATCACATTCCTCCTTTACCTTCCTTACAACTTTCTCTAGAGCCAGATTGAAGAGTAGTGGCGATAGTGCATCACCCTGTTTCAAGCCAGATGTTATTTGGAAGGGGTCTGATTTCCTGCCTTTATATGTTACTATATTATAAGTATCTTCCATGCAGAGTCTGGTCATGTTGATTAACTTCCTTGGTATTCCAAATTCCCGCATAGCATTCTAAAGACTATTCCTATGGACACTATCATAAGCTTTTTTAAAATCCACAAAAATGTTATGGAGATCTCTTTTATATTCCCAATTTTCCTCGGCTATTTGTCATAAGATAAATATCTGATCTATCGTTGATCTGTTTTGTCTAAAATCCTCCTGGTAGTCATCTAATATGTCTTCAGAATATGTTTTTAGTCTATTTAGTAATACTGTGGTTAGTATCTTATAGCTTATGGACAGTAGTGATATTCCTCTATAATTTTCACACTGGAACTTGTCTCCTTTCTTAAAGATAGGTATCAATCATGACTCTTTCCAGTCATGGGGTAATTCTTCAGTCCTCCAGATGTTTATTATTAGTTCGTATAACTTTGGATGTAATGCATGGCCACCCACCTTTATAAATTCAGCAGCAATTCCATCAGCCCCAGTTGCCTTATTGTTTTTAAGTTGTGTGATTACATATAGGATTTCTTCAAATGCAAGTTCTTCAATTTGTGGTTCACACGTTAGAACCTCTTCCTGTGGGAAAGTGTTACTTGGAGCTTCACAATTTAGTAATTCAACAAAATATTCTTTCACATTTCCTCATTGGTATTTATCATATTCCCATTTTTGTCTTTTAAACCATATGTGTTGTGTTGGTGCCCCCGTTTCATTGACTTCAGTTCTTTAAAAAACTTTCTGGATTCGTTTTTTGGTGATTAGTTTCCATATCTTTGATTATGTTTCTCATATATTCTCGCTTCTGCTGTCGAACTATTTTTGTAGCCTCTTTACATTCATTTTTATATTGCTCTTCCTTTTGGATGTTGTTGATGTCATTTAGCCATAGCTGTCTGGCATTCTTTTTCCTAATGACTGCTTCTTCACATTTTGGATTGAACCATCTGTTCTTTCTATACGTGGTTAACACACCGAGACATTCTTCTGCGGTAGATTGAATTGTATTCTTGATGTTCAACCAAGTTTAGTCAACGCTTTCCTTCAATGGGTTTTGTAGAATTTCAAGTTTACATTTTATTTCATCTGCAAATTTCTCTTTTACTGTAGTTTCTTGTAGTTTTTCTCTGTTATATGTTGGGTGTAACCTTTGTAATTTAGCATAGAAAGCTCTCTTAAGTTTTATTTTCAATTTTGCCCCAACGAGGAAGTGGTCACTGTGGCACTCAGCTCCGCTATAGCTTCTAACTTGTTGTATGTTTGATGCATTTTTGTTGTTAATTAAAATGTGATCTATTTGATTATAGGTTCTCTTGTCACATGATTTCCAAGTTTGTTTATGTATATCCTTTCTTTGCAGTCTGGTACTGCTGATCTGCAGTCCTTTGGATTCTGCTAGGTTGATGACTCTCCATCCATTATCATTTGAAGTTGTATGTAGGCTTTCCATACCGGCAACTTTTTTATGAGTTTGCTCTCTACCTATTTTTGCATTGAAGTCTCCCAGCACAATCAGGATGTCCTGTTTGGGGGTTTCTTCTATAACATCTTCCAGATCATTATAAAAGTCTTCTTTAATATCATCTTCTTTCTCTTCAGTAGGTGCATGTACATTAATCATCGTTATATTTTTCCATTTACCTTTTATTCGTAATAATATACACACAATAAAACATAAACCCAAAGAAAAAAAAAAGAATAAATTGTCTTGGTATGAGACATAAAATGAACAGGACAAGGCTATATTTTAGCATACCTTCCTCTACACACACGCACACAGAAAAAACTGTACAGAGAACTCACCCCTGTTTTCTGCTAATTTTTCTTGGTCTTTTTCTAAGAAAAAATAACACATAGGTAATCAACTTCATTGATATTTTGATATCAATCAACAAGGAAATAAATTCAGTGAGATGTGCATATATCATGTTAATAAAATAAGTGATATAAGCTTTGGGAGATGTTAGTGTGTCATGTTCATAAAATCAGTGAGATGTGCATGTGCCGGTGTTAATTAAATTGGTGAAATGAACTCAGAAAGATATATGTAATCATGTTAATAAATTCAGTTAAATTAATTTAGTGAGACATATTTTTTTTTTGCATATCCTTTACAGGACATCGCTGTCAACATCAGCATCTTTCAGCTGATTGTTGATTTTTTGGCTCAATTGTTTGCCATTGCTTTCTGAGCAGCCGGCTCACATACCCCTCACCGTCGTCACGTTACTTACAAGAGTATACGAGATTACGGAGAAAAGTTTCTAACTTCTAGGCCAGGAAGCCGGCTGAGCCATATATAATCATGTTAATAAATCAGTTAAATTAATACAGTGAGACATATGTAATCATGTTCATAACATCTGTGAAATAAATTCAGCGAGACATATGTGATCATATTTATAAAATCAGTTAAATGAATTCCATGAGATATATGTAATCACGTTAATAAAATCGGTCAAATAAATTCTGTAAGATATATAATCATGTTCATAAAATGAATCCAGTGAGACATATGTGATAATAGGCCCCAGAAACACATACGTCACCATCATGTGCTATAGTTCATGTGTTGTGGTTTATGTGCTACGGTTCATGTGCTATGGTGAAAAGCATGGGCAGTCATGGTTTGCTGTCTACCACAATCCCAATTTTGTCTCAGGTCTGTGTTCCTGTCTCAATTGTGCCATATGGTCAAGCCGCCCAAGTGTGTATCTCTCTGTTTTCCTCTTGCTCTATCCCCATTAGGTTAGTTATCACTAGGTTTGCACGTTTATTTCTTCTCATACATGACCGCACAATTTTGATTCTCTGGATCTAATTTCTCTAATCCATTTATGGTTTTCATTTTTTCTTGAAGGATAACAATATGGATTGTATTAACAACAATAGATGAGGATGAACAATAATAGATGAAGAGGAACAACAACAAAAGGTAAGGATGAACAACAATACATCAAGATGAACAACATCAGAAAAGGATTAACAACAACAATAGATAAGGATAAATAAAAACAACAACAGATAAAGATTAACAACAGCAATAGATAAGGATTAACCACAACAATAAATGAGTATTAATAACAATAGATGAGGATGGACAACAATTCATAATGAGTAACCACAACAGATAAGGATTAATAACAATATATGAGGATTAGAAAATGGAGATAGAAACACAGGAGATACAGGTAAAAGAATACTGGAGACATAAATAAAAACATTGGAGATAGAGATACAAGAACACTTTGGATAAAGATAAAAGAACATTGGGGATAGAGATACAGGAACACTTGGAATAGAGATAAAAGAATGTTGGGGATAGAGATACAAGGACACTTGGATAGCGATAAAAGAACATTGGGGTTAGAGATATAAGAACACTTAGGATAGAGATGAAAGAACATTGGAGATAGAGATACAAGAACACTTGGGACAGAATTTAAAAAAAAAACTGGAGACAGAAATAAAGGAAAATTGAAGATAGAGATATAAGAACATGGGATACAGATTAAAAACACTAGAGATGGAGATAAAATAACACTGGAGATATAGATAAAATAACACTGCAGATGTAGATACAATAACACTGAAGATAGACATAAAATAACACTGGAGAAATAGATATAACAACACAGGAGATATGGATAAAATAACATTATTGATAGAGATAATATAACAGCAGAGATATAGATAAAATGGCATTGAAGATAGGCATAGAATAACAATGGAGATATAGATATATTGAAGATAGACATAAAATATATAAATAATATAGAAAATATATAGAAGATATAGACATTGAAGATAGACCTAAAATAATACTGGAGATATATGTACATTGACATTGAGAACAGAGATACAATAACACTGAAGATGTAGATACAATAACATGGGAGAGATATAGATATAATAACATTGAAGATAGAGATACAATAACATTGAAGATATAGATACAATAACATGGGAGATATAGATACAATAACATTGGAGGCACAGATACAATAACATTGAAGATATAGATACAATAGCGTGGGAGATATAGATACAATAATATTGGAGGTACAGATACAATAACATTGAAAATATAGATACAATAACATGGGAGGTATAGATACAATAAAATTGGAGATAAAGATACAATAACATTGAAGATCAATCAATCATGTGCCATGCCGGAAAGCGTGGGCGGTCATGACTCACCATTTCACTTGATCACCAGTGTCGTGGATCAGCTCAGTGTTCCTGTCTCGTCCATGCCATGTGGCCAAGCCATCGGTCTTCCTCTTGGTCTGTTCCCTTCAATCTTGCCAGTTGTCACTAAGTTCTCTAATCCATTTCTTCTCATAACATGTACAAAAAGTTTGACTGTCTACGTCTAAATTCTCTAGTCAATTTACGATTTTCATTTGTCTCCTGTAGTACTTGGTCATTGGTTTTTCTGTCTGTCCATGGTATTCTTTGCATTTTCCTCAGAAACCACATTTCTGCAGCCATCAGATGTTTTTCAGCTTGACTGCACATTGTCCAAGTTTCACATCCATACAACAGAACAGGCTCTATGTATCCCCTCAACACTCTTTTTCTCGTTTCAATTGACATCTTTTTATTGGTCAGAATGTTTTTCATCTTGCTAAAGGCTACTTTCGCCATGGCGATTCTTGTTCTAATCTCTTCAAGGCATCTCCCATCAGATGTTATGACTGTTCCGAGATAATTGTACCGATTCACTTGTTGAAGAATATTCCCATTTACTTGTATATTACATTGTGGTACTACGTTCTTCCTAGTGACGACCATAACCTGTGTCTTCTTACAATTTAATTCCAACCCCAGCTGCTCACTGTGTACAACAACTGCGTCTACTAATTGTTGTAGATCTTGTGCATTGTCTGCAATCAATACTGTATCATCTGCATATCTAATGTTATTTATGTTTCGTCCTCCAATGCTGATTCCATTTATATCTTCTACATTCCTGAAAATATTTTCACTGTATAGGGAAAAATGATCTGGAGACATTACACATCCCTGCCTAACACCTCTCTTAATAGGTTGATATTGTCCCACTTCATTATCAATCCATATGGCAGCTTGTTGTTTCCAATATATGTTTTTTATAAGTCTAATGTCTTTCCCATCAATTTGTAGATCTGCAAGCATATCTACCATGTTGACATGTCTAACTCTATCAAAAGCGTTTGTGTAGTCAATAAAGCAAAGGTGTATATCCTTGTTTACTTCTATAGCACGTTCAATAATAGTTCGCAGCATATACACAAGATAACAATATCAAAATTAGTCCAGAGAAGCAACAAGAGATTCGAGAGAAATGGCAACATACAGGACAGAATGAAACAGTACATGGGGTTCTGAAGGCACCTATCACAATCAGTGAACTGGAGCTAGCCATATCAAAACTAAAAATGAGAAAGACACCAGGAGCTGATGGTATCTCCATGGATAGATCTGAAGAAAGCCTTTGACAAAGTCTGCAAAGAAGGTCTGATGAAGAAACTGAGAAACTGTAAAGTCAATGGGTGAAAGCATACTTGCACAAAAGAAGAGCCAGAGTACAGATAGACGGACTCAAGAGCAAGAAAGTACTACTGCGTCACGCGGAGTATTGTCCCCCACACTTTTTCTAATCTTCATCAATGATCTTGTTGCTAATCTACCGCATGGAATTAAAGCGGCAATGTACGCCGATGACCTGGTTTTATGGAGCACAAATGAACATGCATCAGTGGCCACCAGATTACTACAAAGAGCTGTAGATACATTTGTTGCATGGGCAAATAGATGGTGTGTCAGCATAAACACTGACAAGTGCAGCACCACCCTATTTACCCTCTCTCCAAAACAAAAGGCAGGGGTCATCCAGATAAATGGAATACCCCTTAGAGAAGATAAAGAACCAACATACCTTGGAGTAACATTTGATGGCAGGCTGACATGGAGAAAGCACATCAACAAAGCAGTAGCAAAAGCCAGAAGGAAAATAGCCATCCTGAGAAAACTAAGTGGAACCACATGGGGAGCCAGTGGGAAAATACAAAGTTTATCAACAGAGCATACGACCACACCTGGAATACAGGTCAACTGCGTGGTGTTCAGCATAAAAAAACCACACTACAAGAGCTGGACAAGGTGCAAAATCAAGCACTTAGAGTCACCACAGGAGGGATGAGATCAACCCCTATAGTGGAGATGGAGAAGATGGGGAGGACACAAGCACTGAGAGAGCGCAGAGATACGAAAACGCTAATACACGCAGAAAAGTTTCTCAGCTTGCCAGGCCACCTTATGAAGAACAGATTTGAAAACCTAGCTATGGGGTGGTTGAAAAGAAGCAGTTTTATCTACCAAGCCAAACGATTCTGCAGAGAAACCACCGATTTGCCTACAGTTGGTATCCCCCCTGAAAACTATTCCAGAGTGAACTCCATGGAAAGATGAACATAGACTATCACTACAAATCCAGACAAAAGTGAGAGGAATATTTGACAAGGAAGAACAGAACAGCGCAGAACAGCCACTCTCAGCTTCCTTGATGAAGAATACCAACAGGACCTCTGGATTCAAGTCTACACAGACGGGTCAGCACAAAATGCTGCTCGAAATGGAGGAGCGGGAGTGTAGACAGAATACCCAAATAATACTAGGGACACAGCTAGAGTACCAACAGGAAAGTACTGTCATAACTATGATGCTTAAATTGAGGCAATAAAGATAGCAACAGAGAAATTACTAAATACCAGCCATGGTACACAACCTATGGTGCTATTTACAGATGCAAAATCAGTACTCAAGGCGCTCCTGTCTGGGAAATTGCCAGTACTAAGGACACTACTTTCTGAACTTAGCAGTCAGCATAAGGTCATTATACAGTGGATACGATCCCACTGTGGAATACCCGGAATCGACAGAGCTGATCGATTGGCTAACGAAGGAGCAAAAGAAGAACAGCCTGATGTGCCCGTTACATACCACCAAAAGAAAAGAATGATCAAATCAGTCAGAAAGCCACCAAAACCTGCTCAAGATGACTACCACATTATGTACAGACCAGAACATGTGATTATTCTGTGCCTCAGAACAGGACACAATAGATTACATAACCACATGTATACAAAATTCAAGATTGGTGAAACAGCCATGTGCACATGTGGATTGGCATCGCAGACAGCAGAGCACATACTCCAAGACTGCCCAACATATAACATATCTAAGCAAACCTTCTGGCCTAGAGAGACGACAGTGGAAGATAAACTCTATGGACCGCTGTGTGAACTAAAAAAGACAGTTAAATTCATACAAGAGACAACATTGCAGTTATAGACATATTTCAAGCGAAAGAAAGAAGAAGAAGATGGGGATAAAATAACATTGGATATATAGATACAATAACATTGAATACAGAGAAAATAACATTGGAGATATAGATACAATAACATTGAATATAAAGATAAAATAACATTGGAGATATAGATACAATAACACTGAAGATAGAGATAAAATAACACTGGACAAAAAACACACATTGGAGATATGGATGGAAGCTTGCAGAAAAACAATGCTGCTGGCTCATGGCATTAAAATTAGAAGCACAAGAAAGAAAAATGACCTTGTTCTGTGGTAGACTCCGGCAAGGTTGTACTAACATCCGTCACATTATCCGGGTTTAGAGTATCCACAGCATCCGCTATCCGGTCCAAAGCAATCAGGGCTTCCCCTTTGTACATGTAACCCAGGTATCTGTCAGTTGGATACAGAATGCATGCTTACATGTAGTTAAGGTTAAAGGACTGGGTTCATAGCATCAGGTTTACCTCATCTGGCTTGGTCTCTCTCGGCAGAATGAACAGCCACTTGCCGAGAGTTACACAAAGCAAGAATCCCCCATATCTCCAGGGGTGGACCCCAAGGGTCTCTGGGAAACCCACACACGTGGTCTGACGATGCAGTTAAAATGTACCCAATGGCTTTCAGAGTGTGAGGCATATATAATTAACCTGAACAAGTCATTGTGTTCATGTTTGAACAAGTTATTGTGTTAATGTCTGAACAAGTCCTTGCATTTATGTCTGAATAAGCCATTTTGTTCATCTTTGAACATTTCTCTTTTGCAGTGCCAAGTGTTTCTTGGCATTGTGACATTTCTGCAGTGCCAAGATATGTTTGTCCCCACTAAGGCAATGCTACGGAGGCCAAACGGGCTTAAAGATAGGTACTTGCCTCGAACTAAATCAACAGCAGGTTGAACTCGAGTCTTTAGACTATGCGCAAGATAATACAACCTAAAACACATAAAAATGAGAATGAGAGAGAGTTTAAAGTTAGCTACATATGCTTTACAGGACGTCACAGTCAACCCCAGCATGTTTTTGCCACGTATGATTTCTTGGCAAGATTACGCCCAGTAGTTTGCCATTGCTTTCTGAGCGGCTGGCACTCAAACAATTATTTGAAAATCAATACAATGTGGTCTGCTGCCAGCAGTTGTCTTTTGAGCGCGTTATGCGGAATTATGAATAATATGTGGAAGGCATGAAAGGAGCTGCATGAGACAGCCAAAGATTGGAAGGTTTTGTCTGAGTTAGTTGATGGCCTGTGCTCCATTGAAAGATAATTGGTAGATTAAGAAAAAGACAGGATATAGCAGATTATATGAGGGGGCTTCAAATGAAAACTGTAAATTTTGTTGTTGTTGCTGGTGTGAATATATCATGGTGTATGGACTATGCTTAAATTCAAAGCAAGCAAATACAAAGTTAAAAAGACATACTGACAATATATGACTTGAACTATGACAATATTCACTGTTCTTCACTGAATAAAAAGCCATAATAATGAAATAAACACAACCACCTTTACCTTTGAGCAGGAGAAAGATTCGGCTGACGTAGGAGGTTAGCGGTATGAGCAAGAGCTTTGTAATACTCATTTTCACACAGTGCAACGTACGCACTAGCCGCAAGAATAGAACACCTGGAAATGGGGAAAATAAAGAACAATCTTAATAAATACGCTTCTTAAATTCTTCATCTTCTTTCATTGGTTCATTTTCTAACAAGAATTTAGTGATATTCACATTCTCATAATCTTGTAACAAGATTTTAATCATGTTAACATTCTCATCATTTCTAACAAGATTTTAATAATGTTAACATTCTCATAATTTTCTAACAGGATTTTAATAATGTTAACATTCTCATCAATTTTAACAAGATTTTAATAATGTTAACATTCTCATCATTTTAACAAGATTTTAATAATGTTAACATTCTCGTCATTTTCTAGCAAGATTTTAATAATATTAACTTTCTCATAATTATCTAACAAGAACAGGTCAGCATAGTCAAATGGGTAAGAACGCTTGTTCTTAAACATCCGGTTTGCTGATGCCAAGATAAGGGGTTCAACCTCTACACTGGACAGCTAGACTAAAATGTTGACCTGTCGTCCTTGACTTGGGAACATAAATTACAAGTACCTCTGAAGTCGGAGTAGGTTCGCCTGATGGCGAGGGACACTGTTAATAAGGGAAGCTAATCCACACGCAAAATTCAGTCCATCACTACTGCAAATAGTGTGTATGGATTACGCTGAGTTCAAAAAGCGAGTGTGTCTCCTTCCCCCCCCCCCCCCATGTTAACATTCTCATAATTTAAATATTGAGCACAACCCACTACTGGCAACACTGATCGTATTCTGGTATGAACGTAAGGCCTATCCACGTCAATATGGAAGCACTATACTCGAGTTTCGCTCTCGTTTGAGCTGTTATGATAATTTGGCCGTGTCCAACGTGTGCTGCGTGGTTACACACCTGCCTGTGATCCGGGGCTTGTTTCCGGACCCGGTCAGGGATATGCACTACTGACGAGCTCAAACGAGAGCGAAACTCGAGTATAGTGCTTCCATATTGACGTGGATAGACCTTAGGTTCATACCAGAATACGGTCAGCGTTGCCAGTAGTGGGTTGTGCTCAATATTTATTTAAATTTCAAATCCCGAAACAACTAAATAATCAATTCTCATAATTTTCTAACAAGATTTTAATAATGTTAACATTCTCATAATTTTTTAAACCAATATTTTAAGGATGTTCACATTCTCATCATTTTCTAACAAGGTTTTAATAATGTTAACAATCTCATAATTTTCTAACAAGATTTTAATAATGTTAACATTCTCACCATTTTCTAAAAAGATTTTAATAATTCTAACATCCTCATCATTTCTAATAAGATACTTGTGACGTTAACATAGTGATGATTTTCTAACTAAATGTTAGTGATAGTAATCTCTTTCTTTCGTTCGCTTGAAATTTGTCTACAACTGCAATGTTGTCTCTTTTATGTCTTTTTTAGTTCACTCAGTGGCCCATAGAGTTTATCTTCCACTGTCGTCTCTCTAGACCATAAGGTTTGCCTAGAAATGTATTTTAGGCAGCCTTGGAGTATGTAATCTGCTGTCTGCAGTGCTAATCCTCATGTGCACATGGCTGATTCACCAATCTTGAATTTGTTTATAAACATGGTTGAGTAATCCATTGTGTTCTGTTCTGAAGTGCAGAATAATGACTTGCTCTGGTCTGTCTACAAAGTATTTCATCCATAAATCTCTGATTTCCTCATCATCACTATCCAGTGGCCTGTCCTCTACAAAACTTTCTCCCATAAGTTTGTCACCATAAAACAAACCACAGGTTTTCCCAGAACTACCATCCATCCATCTTGTGCCATGCCAATAAGCGTAGGCGGTCATGTTTTGCCATCTCACTCGACCACCAGAGTCGTGGATCAGCTTTGTGTTTTTGTCTCGACCATGCCATATGGTCAAGCCATCCAGGTATTTACTTCTCAGTCTTCCCCTTGCTCTCTTACCTTCGATCTTGCCAGTTGTCATCAAGTTCTCCAATTCATTTCTTCTCATAACACGCCCCAAAAATTTTTACTGTTATGATCTTCATTTGTTTACTGAAGGACTTGTACATTGGTTTTTCTGTCTGTCCATGGTATCCTTTGCATTTTCCTCAGAAACCACATTTCCACAGCCATCAGATGTTTTTCAGCTTGTTTTCTCATTGTCCATGCTTCACATTCATACAAAAGTACAGGTTCTATGTAGCACTTCAACACCCAGAACTACAAAACATACAAAAACAGCCATACATTAAGATTTCCCTAAAGCTACTTCTTTTTCAAATTCTTCTTCTTCTTCTCCCTCTTCTTCTTCTCCCTTCCTCAATTTACTTCAGTGAAGTGTTAGGGAGAGAAGTAAAGATCTTTTATGCACTCATTCTATAGCTGTTTGTAAGTTGGTAGGTAGTCTCTCAGGCGAATTGGTTACGCTGCCAGTCTCATGCTTCAAAGGTTGTGGGTTCAATTCTGGGCCACATCGCGAGTACAATTCTCTCGGAGACTCCTGGGTGTGCTGGCTGGAACTACAGAGTCCATGCTTTGTATGACGTTTTCAACAGGCCACTCCGCGGACAGAGACAGAGCAATATGGGATAAAACCTGGTGCAATGAAGTCGATCCTCTTGTCTTTTCTTCTTCTTTTTCTTCTGCGTTCATCTGGAATGTTTCTTTTCTTTTTTTTGGACGTAATTGTGCTGTGCCTGTTTACAGCAGAGCTGTGATATTTGCACATTTTGGCTGACACATCCGACTTATTCAGGCATTTGTTGACCAGGTTAACTTTCTGGGCTCTTGCCTTTTAAACCCTACTTTGTAAGTTGTTAGTCATTTCTATAAGGTTGTTCTTGGTACCTCACTCTACCATTTACGTGGATTTCCCCATAACTACAACACATATAAACAAGACATAACTAAGATTTCCCATAGCTACAATACATGAAAAAATCCACACACTAAGATTTCCACAGAGCTATGACACATATAAAAAGCCAGAAAACAAACCTTAAGTTTGCCACCTCAGTTTCTCTCAGTGGGTTGCCAGGTTCTGTGGATATCAAGCATGGGTCTGTCGGGGGAGGCCTGAAAGATGAAATAAAAGTCTTTAACAAAGAGGTCAGCATGACTGAATGGCTAAGTACAGATGCTATTAAATTTCCAGTGTGCTGATGCTGGGGTATTGGGTTCAACCCCTACACCGGTCAGTTGGACTAAAATGTTGACTTCTTGTCCCTGACTTGGGGGCGTAAATTACATGTACCTCTGAAGTTGGTTGATGGCGAGGAACACTGGTAATAGGGAAAGCTAATCTACAAAAAGAGAATAGGAATGGCCAAAAATGCTTTCAACGGCATGAAATCAGTATTAACATCTAGAGAGATTAACAACGCATTAAAAATGAGAATTGTCAAATGCTGAGTATACTTAGCCACTATGTTTTCAGTTGCGAACTTTACCGGAGAGTTTTCTGCTGTAACTTTCAATTTCTTGTATTTGTGTCACCAATTTATGAGGTTTAGAGTACTTGTTATGTTAAATTCCCCAATTATTTCAAGATCGCGTTAAAAAAGTACAGATTACTTTATATAGTGTCTCCCACCTCGATTTACATTGAGCACATCTCGTGTTTCTGAAAGTTGTTTCCTGCTCAGAAATACAGAGTGACTTTTTTCAGACATAAGTAGACCCGCAAATCACGTTTTTGTGTAGATGTCTTTGTTTGTTCTTATTAAATCTATTAAATCTATCAACCATTTTTACGTAAATTGTGTAATTTTCGACTATTAAAGTCTGAGGGCACATGCCAAACCAAAATGCTGAAGATCGCATACTGTGATGTGATATTTTAATGGTGGGAAATAACCGTTTCCTTGCCACACTCCAGTGATTATTATTTAATATTGTTACGGAATATTCACGGCGATATGAATGCCAATGAATACATGTTTGCATTCAACATCCATTCTAGTATTTATATGTAATTTTTCACCACTCTACACAGTCGGGATCATTGATAATTTTTCATCTTTCCAATGGGACTTCTTTTGTCAAAATGCATCTATGCTGGCGGCCTCGCGTTGGCAAGACAGCTTGGCGTGGAGATGGATATATCTCTATGCGTGTGTATATATATATATATATATATATATATATATATATATATATATATATATATATATATATATATATATATATATATATACAGGGTGTCCCAAAAAGATGTACTCACTCTTTGACAGACGATTAATTCGCAGAGGATGCAACGTTTCCAGAGAAAATCTTATGCAGCGATGAGGCCACCTTCAAGTTAAATGGTTCAGTCAACTGACATAATTGCGCATACTGGGCCCATGAAAATCCACATTTGAGTATGGAACACCATCTGAACTTACCAGGTGTTACAGTGTGGTGCGGGATGTCAGTATTGGGGGTCATTGGACCATTCTTTTTTAATCAAACTGTCAGTGGTCCAGTTTACTTAAACTTACTGATGGAAAGGGATTGAAGAGATGTTTGGGCACGAGGAGATTTACTTCCAGCAAGATGGAGCTCCTCCCCACTACCATCGTGATATACGAGCTTACCTCGATGCAACACATCCAAACAAATGGATTGGCAGAAGAGGTAGCATTGAATTTCCTGCGCGTTCACCAGACCTTACGCCGATGGATTTCTTTTTATGGGGATATCTTAAAGATAAGGTTTATACCGCAAAACCAGCGACAATCGAGGATTTGAAAAATGAAATTTGAATACAATGTCTTGCAATTCCAAATGAAGTGTTTAGCAATGTTGTTGAATCCATTGTTGGACGTTATCAGCTGTGTTTGGAAAATGAAGGAAGGCAGTTTGATCATTTGGGAACATGACGGAATGAGAGAGAACATTCATCTACATGACAATAAATAATGGGTTCTACATCAATTTATTTATTTATTTATTTAACTCCTTAGGATTGTGTGTTTGTCAAGACACATCTACTTACACACAAAATGCATAAGAATTGGAAGGTCAAAGAGTGAGTACATCTTTTTGGGACACCCTGTGTATATATATATATATATATATATATATATATATATATATATATATATATATATATATATATATATATATATAAACAGAATGTATGTATGTGGGTGGGTGGGGATGTATTGGATGCGTTCGATAACGGTCCATCCGATTGAGATGAAATTTTCTACACGTCTTCTTTTCATTCCCGTGCAACCAACTGTCATAGTTTTTTTAGTGTAGAATCAGCTATTTACTTACTAAAATTTAATAATTAAATTACACGACTTAACATAAGAAAAAATATATAAAGGGACATAACTTTTAGTAGCATTGCTATATCGTAGGTTAAGTCCCCTGCCTATAGATAGATAGATAGATACATAGATAGATAGATAGATAGATAGATAGATAGATAGATAGATAGATAGATAGATAGATAGATAGATAGATAGATAGATAGATCTGACCCGATAGATAGAGAGGGTGGGATAGACGGAGGGAGAGACGGACGGACGGACGGAAGGGCGGGCGGGCAGACAGACAGACGGACAGACAGACAGCTGGGTCATCAGACAGACAGACAGACAGACGGACAGACAGACAGTCGGGAACGGGAACTTATTTGACTACGTATATGAATTAAATGAGATGCTCCCCATCAGGGGCTGGGCGAAGCCGGGCCAGATCAGACAGACAGACAGACAGATAGATAGTCGGGAACGGGAGCTTATATGACTACTTATATGAATTAAATGAGATGCTCCCCACCAGGGACTGGGTGAAGCAGGGCCGGGTCAGACAGACAGACAGTCGGGAACGGGAGCTTATATGGCTACTTATATGAATTAAATGAGATGCTCCCCACCAGGAGCTGGGCGAAGCCGGGCCGGGTCAGACAGACAGACAGACAAACAAGCAGACAGACAGATAGATAGATAGCCGGGCCGGGTCAGCAGTAATATATATATATATATATATATATATATATATATATATATATATATATATATATATATATATATATATATATATATATATATATATATATATATATAAACTGGCAATAGTTATCTGTTCTTGAGTTAGAGAGTGGCAGTGGTAATATCTCTTGGCGGCAGTGTAACCAACACTTGTGTGGGTGTGTAGATAGGTCACAAAAAGTGAAGGAGTCAAAATCGTTTTCTTCTATATGTCTATATTAAATGATAAACTGACACAGAAATATTAATATCTTCGCTAAAATTGACCTACAGACTTGAATAAGATACCGTTGGATTTTTTCATGAGGTATCCAACTATGCAGGTTA
The DNA here is from genome assembly GCA_014155875.1 of Cepaea nemoralis. Taxonomy (NCBI): domain Eukaryota; kingdom Metazoa; phylum Mollusca; class Gastropoda; order Stylommatophora; family Helicidae; genus Cepaea; species Cepaea nemoralis. The sequence goes on from JACEFZ010014597.1 coordinate 70,139, forward strand.
TACAATTAAAAAGCAGTTTAGAAAATGTTACTAAAGTGGCTACGTATATTCAACACAACTGTATGGCGCGGAAGCCTGGACATTGAACAAGCAACTATAAAGTCATATAGAAGCCCTGGAGATGTGGATATACAGACGAATATGTTGTATGTCATGGAAACAAAAACAATCAAATGCAGAGGTTCTAGAAAAACTGAGAATGAAGAGAGAGTTGATGAAAGAAATAAAGAGGAGGCAAGTGAAATATTTTGGCCATGCTAAAAGATATGATACTCTTATAAAAACCATACTGGAAGGCAAGGTTGAGGGCAAGCGAGCAAGAGGTAGACAACGATGCAAGTGGAAAGATAACATCAAGAGATGGACGAACATCAGCCTGACAGAATGTACAATCAAGGTGAGAGACAGACAGTGTTGGAGATCCATTGCAGCCAACCTTCATTGTGGAGATGGCACCTGATTGATTGATTGAATCCACATGCAAAATTAAGTCCAGTGCACTAAAAGTAGTAGCATATGTATGGACTACACTTGAGTTCAAAGCCAGCAAAAGGAACACAAATGACCCTATAATAATGATGCATGCTGAACTTGTCTTGGTTCTCCCCTTCCTCTCACAACACTGAATCAAGGCCTTCATCAGGACAGAAAAACCAAACACAAACTGACACAACTACATAAAAAAACACTACATAAAAATCATCATCAAGTGCCATGTCAGCTGGTGTAGGCGTTCATGTCACATGAAAATATAAATACGTAAGTTGCTTATCTGTATTATCTGTTTTGCTTGTGGACTAGACACATCTTTCATGGGATCCGTTTGAATGATTCCAACACCGTCAATGAACCGGATAGGTGGTTAGGGAAGACAATCTGACAACAATGCACACTTGTGCAGCATGTTATCTCCAAATGGAGCATATCCCCCAATCAACACACAATCTGACAACAATGCACACTTGTGCAGCATGTTATCTCCAAATGGAGCATATCCCCCAATCAACACACAATATGACCTCTTATCTTTAGCTCAAAGATCAATGGTTGGAAGGGCAGAATGTAAGATTGGCCTGCGTGCCCAATTTGTGACCCTTTGAAAATAAGGTCTGTTCGTTTGTTCTCTTCTGAAACTCTCTTCTTGTCCTCTCCATATTATTAATCTCTGTCTCGAATTCCCATCTCTGTGTGTTTTTTAGACCTTTCTCTCTCTCTCTTTCATTTTCTCTCTAGAGTTCTAGAGAAAGGATTTTCTAGTTCTACTATCCTCAGATTCTAGAGGAAAGAATTTCTAATTCTACTATCTTCAGAATCTAAATGTTTTGCATATCCATTACAGGACATCGCTGTCAACATCAGCATCTTTCAGCTGATTGTTGATTTCTTGGCAAGATATTGCTCAGTAGTTTGCCATTGCTTTCTGTGCGACCAGCTCAAACACCCCGTAAGTTACAGATGCGATTCGAACCACTGTTGATTCTCACCATCGTCACGTTACCTTCGAGAGTATACGAGATTATGGAGAAAAGTTTCAAAACCTCTAGGTCAGGAAGCCGGCCTTCAGAATCTAGAGGAAGGATTTTCTAGTTCTCTTTTGCTTAGATTCTAGAGGAAGGATTTTCTAGTTCTATTATCCTCAGATTCTAGAGGAAGGATTTTCTAGTTCTATTATCCTCAGATTCTAGAGGAAGGTTTTTCTAGTTCTATTATTCTCAGATTCTAGAGGAAGGATTTTCTAGTTCTATTATCCTCAGATTCTAGAGGAAGGTTTTTCTAGTTCTACTATCCTCAGATTCTAGAGGAAGGTTTTTCTACCGTGCTCAGATTCTAGAGGAAGGTTTTTCTAGTTCTACTATCCTCAGATTCTAGAGGAAGGATTTTCTAGTTTTACCGTGCTCAGATTCTAGAGGAAGGATTTTCTACCGTGCTCAGATTCTAGAGGACGGATTTTCCAGTTCTACTATCCTCAGATTCTAGAGGAAGCCACTGGTATCATGAAGGCTAATAGACTGCAATGGCTGGGGCATATAGAAAGAATGGAAGATAATAGGGAAACAAAACTCGCTTACTCTCAGGACATAAATGACCGTAGACCCCGAGGTAGACCAAGAAGACGGTGGAGAGATAATATACATACAGACCTACAAGCACTTGGAATCAGCAACTGGCAAGAGAAGGTCAACCAGAGAGACGAATGGAGATGGTTTGTATCTGCAGCATAGAACCTCAATGGCTCGAAATGCTGAAGAAGAACTATCATCAGATTCTAGAGGAAAGATTTTCTAGTTCTACTATCCTCAGATTCTAGAGGAAAGATTTTCTAGTTCTACTATCCTCAGATTCTAGAGGAAAGATTTTCTAGTTCTACTATCCTCAGATTCTAGAGGAAGGATTTTCTAGTTCTACTATCCTCAGATTCTAGAGGAAGGATTTTCTAGTTCTACTATCCTCAGATTCTATAGAAAGGATTTTCTAGTTCTACTATCCTCAGATTCTAGCTCTAGTTCTACTATCCTCAGATTCTAGAGGAAGGATTTTCTAGTTCTTCTATCCTCATATTCTAGAGGAAGAACTAACGCACTCACGCATCCACCCCCTCCCCACCCACAGAGAGAGAGAGAGAGAGAGAGAGAGAGAGAGAGAGAGAGAGAGAGAGAGAGAGAGAGAGAGAGAGAGAGAGAGAGAGAGAGAGAGAGAGAGAGAGAGAGAGAGAGAGAGAGAGATTTTCCATTAAATCATTAAATTTAACCATTAAATTCCTGGCAATGGGAAAAATATTTACTGAATATTATACCAATAGCTGAGAAGGTTAACCCAGTCAACAAATGCCTGAAGGAAGTTGGATGTGTCGACCAAAAGGCGCAAATATTGTAGTTCGGCTATAAATAGGCACAAAGCAATTACGCCCAAAACAAACATTTCAGCTGAAGAAGAAGAAGGTATCAATAGCTGTCTGAATCTGCTAATCCGAATGACAGAAAAATGCCCAGTCATTATTTGGGGGGGGGGGGGGGGGGGGGGGGGAAGAGATAAAGAATGTTGAACCCTAGATTGCCACATAGATAAAAAGTGCCAATATGCTACCAAAGCGTAAACTAAGATGGCCCTATAGCTACAACACACATAAAATAGACATAAACTAAGATTCCCACAAAGCTACAATACATACAAAAACCACACACTAAGATTGCCCTAAAGCTACAATACATATAAAATAGACATAAACTAAGATTTCCCTATAGCTACAATACATATAAAACAGACATAAACTAAGATTCCCACACAGCTACAACACATATAAAGCAGACATAAACTGAGATTCCCATAAAGCTACAACACATATAAAACAAACATAAACTAAGATGTGCCCAAAGCTACAATACATATAAAATAGACATAAACTAATAATTGTCCAAAGCTACAATGCATATAAAATAGAAAAACTAAGATGTGCCTAAAGCTAAAACATATATATATATATATATATAGTCATAAACTAAGATTCCCAGAAAGCTACAATACATACGAAATAGACATAAACTAAGATTTCCTTATAGCTACAACACATATAAAATAGACATAAACTAAGATTTCCCTATAGCTACAACACATATAAAATAGACATAAACTAAGATTTCCCTATAGCTACAACATGCATAAAATAGACATAAACTAAGATGTACCCAAAGCTGCTGCAACACATATAAAATAGACATAAACTTATATGTGCCCAAAGCTACAATACATATAAAATATAAAAACTTAGATATTCCCAAAGCTACAACACATATAAAATAGACATAAACTACAATTCCCAGAAAGCTACAATACATATGAAATAGACATAAACTAAGATTTCCCTACAGCTACAATACATATAGAATAGACATAAACTAAGATGTGCCCAAAGCTACAACACATATAAAACAGACATAAACCCGGGAAGGTTAACCCGGTCAACAAATGCCCACAGAAGTCGGATGTGTCGGCCTAACGGCGCAAGAACGCAGCTCTGCTGTAAACAGCACAACGCAATCACATTCGGAAAAAAACTCCGGATGAACGCAGAAGAAGAAGAAACAGACATAAACTAACACAGCTACAATACAACCAAACATCCACACACTAAGAATCCCACAGAGCTACAACACATATAAAACAGACATAAACTAAGATGTGCTCAAATCTACAATACATTCATTCATTCAGTAGCATGTCCTTTGCAGAACCTCGCTCCCATAACAACCTTCCGGAAAACTTCCCGATCACAAGCAAGATGTCCCGCGTCTGATACACCCATCTGGAGATCATCCGCCACATCCTGCACCCATCTTCTCTTTGGCCTTCCTCTTCCTCTCTTCCCAGGCATATACCCTTCCATTATTGTTCTCTCCAAACTGTCGTGACGTTTCAAGTGACCAAAATACTTCAATTTTCTTTGTTTTATCGTCTTTAATAGCTATCCCTCCTCAATATTCAACTCTTGAAGTATGGATGCATTTGTTCTCTTCTTTTCCCAAGATATTCTTAGAACTCGTCTATAACATTTATATTCAAAGGCATGTATGCGCTGTTCAGCTTGTTTAGTAAGTGTCCATGTCTCACAGGCGTATGTTGCAATGGGAAAGATGCATGCTCTTAAAAATCTAATTTTTGTAGTTCTGTCTGTCCCACACCATAATTTATTCATCTGTTTTAGTCTTTGAAGAGCAATGGATAGTCGCCGTTTAATTTCTTTCATTGTGTCACCATTATTCGTAATCAATGACCCAAGATATTCAAAATTTTCCACCACCTCCAATTTTCTCCCATTAATGTATATTTCTTTCTCCATAGTAGTTTTATCTGTATGCATTATCTTAGTTTTTGCTATGTTAAGATATAAGTTGTGATTTTCACTATTCAATTGCGTTGAGGCTATTAGGTTTTCTATGCCATTCTGTGTTGTGGATAGTAATACTGTATCATCAGCATATCGAATCTCTGGTATGTCATGACCGCCGATATTTAGGGCATCATATGGCTCCCTGTTTATATCATCTCTTACATTTCTCATTATATTTTCGGCATACAGGTTAAACAAATAGGGTGACAGCACGCAGCCCTGACGGACTCCTTGCTTGATGTCAAACCAATCTGATGTCTCGCCATCTATTCTAACTGCTGCTTGTTGGTCTAGATATAGCATTTTTATGAGATGTACTACATGTGAAGGAAAGCCCATATTCCTCATGATTTCCCAAAGTTTCTGATGCTGTACACAGTCAAATGCCTTTGAATAATCCACAAAACATGAGAATAGGTTTACATTAAATTCTCTGCACTTCTCTATTATTAAACGCATGTTGAATATGTGATCTCTTGTTCCTCTTCCTTGTCTAAATCCAGCTTGAACTACGTTAATCTCTTCTTCCATTTTCTTACTAAGTCTTCGCATTATGACTTTTAGTAGAATTTTACTTGCATGACTTATCAGGGCAACAGTTCTATAGTTGGTGCATAATTTCAGGTTGCCCTTTTTTGGTATTGGAATGAAGATAGTTCTCTTCCAATCTTTTGGCCATATACCATATTTCCAAATCTTTGTACATAATGCATGATATATGTGTATGCTTTCTTCTCCTCCTGCTTTAATTAGTTCAGCTGGTATCTCATCACATCCAGGTGATTTACCATTCTTCAGGTTCCTTATAGCCCAAGCAATTTCATCTAATGAGGGTTCAGGTTCTGTCTCTGCTGTCATTGGCTCATGTATCTCATTCATATCCTCACTGTCACTCATATCATACATTCCACTGCAGTACTCCTGCCATCTTTCTAGAATTTGTCTAGATTCTGTTAAGGTATTTCCCATCTTGTCACAGATAACATTCAATTGAGGTTGAACATTTCTTGTCAATAACTTCATTTCCTTGAACATTTCATAATCTCTTCCAGCCTTATGATATTGCTCTATTCTGGTACAGCAATCTTGTATATATTGATTTTTGTCCTTTCTTGTGTTCTTTCTTATTTCTCGAGTTAAAGATTTATACTTCATCCTGCTATCGGATTTATCTCCTTTCTGTTTCAGCTCCCTTCGTTGTTTTATTAATTCTAACGTGTCTGATGTAATCCATGGCTTAAGTTGCTTTTTCTTGGTCGGAATGAAATCTTTGGCTGCAGTTATCAAGATATCTCTAGCTTGTACTGCCAGTTCATCAGGTGTCATTTCTTCTTGTACAGACATCAAGACCCCAAAGCGATTCCTAACTTCTATGTTGTATGCGTCCGGTATTTTTGTGAGATCAAAACGAAGTGGCCTTGGTCCTCGGGTAAGCTTTTTGAGTTTTAATTTCAGATCTGCTTCTAATAACTGATGATCTGTATCACAGTCTGCACTTCGTAGGGTTTTTGCAGATGTTATGCTTGATCTCCATCTTCTTTGTATTAAAATATAATCTATCTGATTTTTGGTAAAACTGTCTGGAGACTTCCATGTGAAGAGTCTTCTTGGATGTTGTTTAAAAAGTGTGTTGGCTATCGTTAACTCATTTTCTGTGCAAAATTCAATTAATTTGTCACCTGCATCATTTCTATTTCCTAATCCAAATTTTCCTAAAACGTGTCTCTCATTTTCAGCTCTTCCTGCACCTACTTTAGCATTAAAATCTCCCATTATTATTGCTATATCATTATGACCAATCTTATTTAATGTGTCTTGTAGTGTGTTGTAAAAATCTTCAATTTCGTCCTCCTCTGCTGTTGAAGTAGGTGCATATATCTGTATGAGAGTTGTGTTTTTTGGACGGCCTTTAAGTCTAATAGTGAGGATTCTATCACTAACTGGATTATATCCCATTAAAGCTTTTGCAGTTGTCTTATCTAAACAAAATGCCACTCCACTCTGGCCTCCGACATCTCTACCAGAATAAATGAAAATACTTCCATTTTCAGTTGTAAAATGTCCCTTGCCGCTCCAGCAATGTTCACTAATTCCTAAAATGTGAATGTTTAACCTCTCAATCTCATCACACACTACTTTAAGCTTTCCCTCATACAAACTTCTCACATTCCACGTTGCCATTCTCACTCTGTTTCTTAGTCTGACACAGGGGATTTCCTTGGTAACACAGTCAGGATTAACTCCGTCATCACGATTACTAGTACTGGTCCCTGCGTCACACTCTTCCCCAGTGTTATCTGATCTGCCTGGCCTGGGGGTCTCGCCACCAGATCTCTTTCTTATTATGTTTTCTTTCATGGTTGTTATGGTTTCTTGGCAAGTTTTGCAGAAGGTAGTTTGCCGTTGCTTTCCTTCTGGGCAGTGACTGTACTAGTCGGTGGCCATAGCCATTGTCTCTACTGATGAGATCATCTGCCTATCGCCGCAGAGTGCAAGACCATAACCAACAACAATCTGTCGGCTGCTCTCACACTCCATCCACCACCTGCTTCCATGGCTTCACGTAACCCTGATCGGGGGGCTAAACGGGTACTCCACCTTGCCCAAGGGTGTCCCGTAGACTAACGGAGGAAAGGAGGCGTCTTACATCTCCTTTGATAGGGGATACCCCTACCCCGCTAACCGGACAATACATATAAAACAGAAATAAACTAAGATTCCCACGGAGCTACAATACATATAAAACAGACATAAACTAAGATTCCCACAGAGCTACAATACATATAAAACAGAAAGAACGAACGAACGAACAAACAAACAAACTTTATTTTAAAAAGGGTAACAAATTGGGCACGCAGGCCCATCTTACATTAGGCCCATTCGATCACTCATCTTTCATTCGTCAAATGTGCATGTTACATTTACACAGGGAAAAAAAACTTTGTCAAATGGATTTTGTAAGCATAAACAACGCATATTACGCATGGTACATTCACATGCGGAAAAAAAAAAACCTTGTCAAATGAAAGTTGTAAACATAAACAGTGCATATTGCAATGTTGTGAGACACATCCCCCATCCACCCTCACACCCCGCAGCCACCCACACATCCCTCAGCCACCCACACATCCACCACCCACCCACACATACCTCCACGCACTCACGCAAACATACATGCTGCCACCCACCCACTGATCCCCCACCCACACACATTTCCCCACCCACACATACATCCCCCACCCATCCCATAACCGACACGCACACACCCACCCACATATTCTCCACCACCCACCCACACAACCGCAACAACCCAGCAAAACGCACATCACAAAACCACACACATATACCCCCATCAATCCACACATCCCACACCTATCCACACATATATCCCGCACCCTCAAAATTTTCCCCACCCACCCACACACACATCAGCCAACCTCACCCACCCAATATCTGCCACCTCTCAACTACACATCCCCCACCTATACACACATCCCCACCTGCCCACACATATCCCCCATCCATAAACACCCAAATAACACACACCTCCCACCCACAAACACCCCACCCACACACATCCGCCGCTCACAAACATCTTCCAACAAACACACACATCCCCCAACCATACACTCATCTCTCACACACATCCACCCACTCACGTACTCATCCATCAACCACTCACACCCACACATTATCCATACACATATACCATCAACCACTCACACTCACCCAGACATAAACTAAGATTCCCACAGAGCTACAATACATATAAAACAGAAATAAACTAAGAATCCCACAGAGCTACAACACATATAAAACAGACATAAACTAAAATGCGCCTAAAACTACAATACATATAAAACATACATAAACTAAGATTCCCAAGGAGCTACAATATATATAAAACACTAAGATTCCCACTGAGCTACAATACATATAAAATAGACATAAACTAAGATTCCCACAGAGCTACAATACATATAAAGCAGACATAAACTGAGATGTGCCCAAAACTATAATACATATAAAATAGACATAAACTAAGATTCCCACAGAGCTACAATACATATAAAGCAGACATAAACTGAGATGTGCCCAAAACTATAATACATATAAAATAGACATAAACTAAGATTCCCACAGAGCTACAATACATATAAAGCAGACATAAACTGAGATGTGCCCAAAACTATAATACATATAAAATAGACATAAACTAAGATTCCCACAGAGCTACAATACATATAAAACAGACATAAACTAAGATTCCCACAGAGCTACAATACATATAAAGCAGACATAAACTGAGATGTGCCCAAAACTATAATACATATAAAATAGACATAAACTAAGATTCCCACAGAGCTACAATACATATAAAACAGACATAAACTAAGATTCCCACAGAGCTACAATACATATAAAACAGACATAAACTAAGATGTGCCTAAAGCTACAATACGTATAAAATAGACATAAACAAAGATTTCCCTATAGCTACAATACATATAACACAAACATAAACTAAGATTTCTCTACAGCTACAATACATATAAAACAGACATAAACTAAGATTCCCACAATGCTACATTCATTCATTCATTCAGTAGCATGTCCTTTGCAGAACCTCGCTCCCATAACAACCTTCTGGAAAACCTCTTGATCATAAGCAAGATGTCCCGCGTCCGATACACCCATCTGGAGATCATCCGCCACATCCTGCACCCATCTTCTCTTTGGCCTTCCTCTTCCTCTCTTCCTAGGCATATACCCTTCCTTTATTGTTCTCTCCAAACTTTCGTGATGATTCAAGTGACCAAAATATTTTAGTTTTTTTTTGTTTTCTTGACTTTAATAGCCAACCTTCTTCAATATTCAATTCTTGAAGTATGGATGCATTTGTTCTTTTCTTTACCCAAGATATTCTTAGAACTCGTCTATAACATTTATATTCAAAGGCATTTATGCACTGTTCAGCTTGTTTAATAAGTGTCCATGTCTCACAGGCGTATGTTGCAATGGGAAAGATGGATGCTCTTAAAAATCTAAGTTTTGTAGTTCTGTCTGTCCCACTCCATAATTTATTCAGTTGTTTTAGTCTTTGAAGAGCAATTGATTGTCGCTATTTAATTTCTTTCATTGTGTCACCGTTGTTGGTAATCATTGACCCAAGATAATTAAAAATTTTCCACCACCTCCAATTTTTCCCCATTAACATATATTTCTTTCTCCATAGTAGTTTTATCTGTATGCATTATCTTTGTTTTTGCTATGTTAAGATATAAGTTGTGATTTTCACTATGCAATTGGGTTGAGGTTATTAGATTTTCTATGCCATTATGTTGGATAGCTACAACACATATAAAGTAGACATAATCTAAGATGTGCCCAAAGCCACAATACGTATAAAATAGACATAAACTAAGATTTTCCCATAGCTACAACACATACAGAAAGCCATAAAACAAACCACCCCAGCCACCATCTTAAACTTTTACAAAACTTTGTGTACAGAAGAACTCACCCGGACTCTGATTGCTCGTCCTGGGGCGGCGGCCTGACATCTAGAGGGTCCACAGGTAACAGCGCAAGAGCATTTTTCAAACAAAAGGAAGCAAACCCCAAACTCAAGGTCGGAAACCCACCGCCAGACGATGCCCTGTTAGATTCAAAGGTAAACACACCAAAAATGACTTTAAACTTGTCAGACATTTTACAACATAAGTTTTAAAAAAAGTCAAGGCAAGGACCCTTTTGCATTTTATTTTAGATATATGGTGTTGGTCCCAAACTTTTATAGACCAATTGTTCTACTTCTACTTCATCTTCTTCTTGTGCTTATTCTACTTCTTGTTCCTTGTGTTTTATTTCTTCATCTTCTTGTTCTGCTTAATTCTATCCATCATCTCATCTCAAATTGTCCCTCTTGTACCTTGCGGTGTCGAGGTGAAGCATAAACAGCAGCAGAGTGCCCGTTTATAGTCTAGTCTAGTCTTTCCTCTCGTGCCTAAGGCGGTGCATAGGGCAGAAGTTGTGGCTCTCCATGTTTTATGATGGCCATCTTCATATATACAGATTTTCATGGTTTTTATTCTGCTTCTTTTTCTTTTTATTCTACTTCTTCAGCTTGTGCTTATTCTACTTCTTGTACTCTTTGTTCTACTTCTTCATCTTCTTCATGTTCTGCTTATTCTTCTTCTTCTGCAATCATCCGGAGTGTTTTTTCAGATGTAATTGCGGTATGTCTATTAGGCACCCTTTGGCCGAAACCCTTAGGACAGGATATCCGACTTTAGAGTGCATTTTTGACAGGTTAGCATTCCTGGGGGACTCTCACTTTTGTGGTGCCATCCACATCCCAACTGGTCAAGTTAGAACGGGCGAAGACTTCATGATCAGCCTCAAGGGAAGGCAGGGACAGTCCATGGCATTTTCCATCATCCATGCGGCTTCCATATTTGCAGAGCTGACACATAGCTCTTTGGTGCTGGGCTCACTGAGGGAATCGTCACGTCCTGCTTATGGCTGCTTTAATTCCTCACTTCAATGTATTGGGCCTTTCATTCGTTACATGCCGCTCCCCGCGTAAACCAGGGATGGTCAGATTGCAGACGGTATTCACCCAGTGAGCTTTCGTTTCGGACATGTGCTTAATCACTGTGCCTGGAAAACAAAATAGTTAGAACTGTTCCGGGCACAACAGACATTCGGAAAACTAGCTAGTTAGAGCTGTTCCGGACACGAAGTTCATTCAGAAGACTAGATAGTCATAGCTGTTCCAAGCACAGCGGACAATCTTAAAACTAACTAGTCAGAGCTGTTCCGTTACATTTGGAAGACTAGTTAGTCAGAGCTGTTCCCATCGACATTTGATAGGGCAGACATTTGAAAGATGCGTCCCTGGCACGTAAGGCCATGCGATCAGCACAAAGTTATCCAGAGTCACCAGTGGGAACACCACGCCCCGCGAAGGGCAATGACGATTGGTTTCGAACTAATAAAAGCGCTCTTTCCTCAAGGGTCGGAGCTTGGTAAATTGTCACAGTTATCCAAGTAGAATCGTGTCATCTAAGAATCCTCGACTGATTTAATGAGCCATTCGCAGTTTCACCGTGAGACAGTATGAACTTAGACATGCATGGCTTAATCTTTGAGACAAGCATATGACTACTGGTAGGATCAACCAGATATCTATCGGACAGACGGACTATTCATGCATACGCAGGCCAAGAGTAGCATCGCTAAAGTGCGCCCTCCCGATACCTGGTGATACATGCAAAACCACTGGACGCCTACCGACGAGTTTCTAAGCGACGCCGGCAGGACTGACCGAAAAGCTATACCAGCTTACTGACTGAAGGCCCATTACTCATCGAGAGAGAGTGGGCGCTTATCGAGACTTTGTCGAACGATCTTACAAAATTGTTCTTTTGCCCGCTCAGACCACGACTCTAGCTTCATGATGCAGTTACATTCTCGAAATGCCTGCCTCGCTAACTTGCACTGGCTTGGAAGATCCCAATTTGGTGCACCTCACACAACAATTTGAGACAACAGACGCTTGATGCTGGATTTCTGCTTATTCTTCTTCTTTAACTTCTCCTTGTTCTGCTTATTCTACTTCTTCTTTAACTTCTCCTTGTTCTGCTTATTCTACTTCTTCTTTAACTTCTCCTTGTTCTGCTTATTCTACTTCTTCTTTAACTTCTCCTTGTTCTGCTTATTCTACTTCTTCTTTAACTTCTCCTTGTTCTGCTTATTCTACTTCTTCTTTAACTTCTCCTTGTTCTGCTTATTCTACTTCTTCTTTAATTTCTCCTTGTTCTGCTTATTCTACTTCTTCTTTAACTTCTCCTTGTTCTGCTTATTCTACTTCTTCTTTAACTTCTCCTTGTTCTGCTTATTCTACTTCTTCTTTAACTTCTCCTTGTTCTGCTTATTCTACTTCTTCTTAACTTCTCCTTGTTCTGCTTATTCTACTTCTTCTTTAACTTCTCCTTGTTCTGCTTATTCTACTTCTTCTTTAACTTCTCCTTGTTCTGCTTATTCTACTTCTTCTTTAACTTCTCCTTGTTCTGCTTATTCTACTTCTTCTTTAACTTCTCCTTGTTCTGCTTATTCTACTTCTTCTTTAACTTCTCCTTGTTCTGCTTATTCTACTTCTTCTTTAACTTCTCCTTGTTCTGCTTATTCTACTTCTTCTTTAACTTCTCCTTGTTCTGCTTATTCTACTTCTTCTTTAACTTCTCCTTGTTCTGCTTATTCTACTTCTTCTTTAACTTCTCCTTGTTCTGCTTATTCTACTTCTTCTTTAATTTCTCCTTGTTCTGCTTATTCTACTTCTTCTTTAATTTCTCCTTGTTCTGCTTATTCTACTTCTTCTTTAATTTCTCCTTGTTCTGCTTATTCTACTTCTTGTTCTTTTTGTTCTACTTATTTTTTTTTTTTGGTTCTGCTTATTCTACTTCTTCTTGCTGCTTTGTTTCTTCTTCATCTTGTTCTATTTTCTTTCATTCTACTTCTTCTTCATCTTGTTGCTTTCTTCTTTCTCTTGTGCGTGGCATCCTGATTGCTGTGGTGCACCTCCTGGCTGGTTGTCTCCATCTTCGGCACCTTTCTTGTGTTTAGATAGGTATATATGTATGTACACATGAGTCTGCACATGTATGCATGTACATAAATATCTATAGCAGTCTGGTATTGCAGCGCAAGAGACTTACCGTCAAGTACTCTTTTATCACAGTCTCCACTTCTGGACAAGATATATTGTGTTATCAACAACCTTATGTTGAAGGAAGAGATAGAAACAGGAAGAAAGACGTGGGGATAGAAATGAAGGAATAGCAGTAAGATGGAAGGCATGCCAGAAAGAATAAAGGAAATAAGACATGGCGATAGCAAAGAAGGAATAGCAGCAGCAGGAAGGAAAGAAGGAAGGAAGGAAATAAGATATGGAGATAGAAAGGAAGGAATAGCAGCAGGATGGATGGAAGGAAGGAAGGAAGGAAGGCATAGCAGCAGGATGGAAAGGAGGGATGGAGGAAGGGGGAAGGAAGGAAGACATGGAGGAAGGAAGGCATAGAGATAGAAAGGAAGGCATAGGAGCAGGGTAGAAGGAAGGAAGGAAGACATGGAGATAGGAAGGAAGGAAGGAAGGAAGGAAGGAAGGAAGGAAGGAAGGAAGGAAGGAAGGAAGGAAGGAAGGAAGGAAGGAAGGAAGGAAGGAAATATGACATGGAGATAGGAAGGAAGGAAATAAGACATGGAGGGAGGGAGGGAGGTAGGGAGGAAGGAAGGAACAGTGTAAGACTCAGAAGAAAGGAAAGCATAACGCAACAATAAACCAGAAAAGAAGGATGGATGGGTGGTAGAAAGAATAACAACAATGAGACAAATGGCAAAAAGGAAGGAGAGAGAAAAAAACAATGAAAACAAAAAACAGAGTTTGAAGGAAGAGCAAAGCACTCACAGTTTCTTATTTCTCTGAACTCCCTGGCCCAAGATGAGCTTGTGGTGGAAGCCGGAGCCGATTGATGCTTGGATCACATCCAGCTTGAGCTTGTGTTCCCTGTCTACGTCGTTGTTCTGGTGAGTCAGGTCAAAGGCAGCCATTTATACCAACTGTTAATACTTGAATCATTTTCTACCAAGATTCTAGTGATGTTAACATTCTCATCATTTTCTAACAAGATTCTAGTGATGTTAACATTCTCATCATTTTCTAACAAGATTCTAGTGATGTTAACATTCTCATCATTTTCTAACAAGATTCTAGTGATGTTAACATTCTCATCATTTTCTAACAAGATTCTAGTGATGTTAACATTCTCATCATTTTCTAAAAAGATTCTAGATGATGTTAACATTCTCATTATTTTCAAACAAGATTTTAGTGATTTTCAAACAAGATTTTAGTGATTTTAACATTCTCATCATTTTCTAACAAGATTATAGTGACGTCAAAACACTCAAGATTTTCTAACTAAACGTTAGTGACAGTTGTTATTCTCATTATTTTCGTAACTACATTCCATCAACTGTTAACAGTCTAATCCTTTTCAGCTAAAGTTTTTGGTAGTTAAAAGGTAATTCCATAGAATGATTGTGCAAGTTAAAAGGTAATTCCATAGAATGTTTGTGGAAGTTAAAAGGTAATTCCATAAATTGTTTGTGCTAGTTAAAAGGTAATTCCATAAATTGTTTGAGGTAGTTAAAAGGTAATTCCATAAATTGTTTGTACTAGTTGAAAGGTAATTCCATAGATTATTTGTGCTAGTTAAAAGATAATTCCATAGAATGTCTGTGTTGGTTAAAAGGTAACTCCATAGAATGTTTGAGCTAGTTAAAAGTTAATTCCATAGAACGGTTATGCTAGTTAAAAAAGATAATTCCATAGAATGTTTGTGCTAGTTAAAAGTAATTCTACAGAATATTTGCGCTAATTAAAAGATAACTCCATACAATTTGTGTGCTAGTTAAAAGGTAACTCCATAGAATGTTTGTGCTAGTTAAAAGGTAATACCATGGCAGATACACTAGTTGGGGTGTAAATTGTTAGGCCTTCACATATTCTAGGTAATGATGTGTGACGTGTGGTGGTGAGTCTCCTCTCTTTCATCACTTTCCCTTCACAGACAACTCCCAGAAAATTCTGAAATCTTTTTGGTTTGTCTCATTTTAGCTGGGTCACCCCTCCTTCCCCCCCCCCCCCTTCCTCCTTAATCTTGTCTGTGATAGGGATTAAACCCATACCACTGTCTGGGAATGCCAGTGGACTAACCACTGTGGAAGTTAGTGACCTCATAGATCCACATGGCCGAGGGGATAAGACCGCTTGCACTTCAACTTCCGATGTGCTGATGCCAAGGCAGTGGGTTCAAGCCCTACTCTGGTCTGCTGGATTTAAATGTTGAGTTCTCGTGCTTGACTTGGGAAAGTAAATTACAAGTATTTTACAAGGCGGAGTGGACTCGCCTGATGGTGAGGGACACTGGTAATAGGGAAAGCTAATCCCCATGCAAAAAATCAGCCCAGTGCACTCTCCAGTAGTGGAAACTATCAATAGTTAGTAGCATGTGTATGGACTACGCTTGAGTTCAAAGCAAGCAAGCAAAAACAACACTGCATAATTTTCGAACAAGATTCTAGCAAATGTTAGCATTCTCTTCATGTTCTATTTCAAAGTGATCTTCAACATTGTCAGAATTTGTTAACTGTATACCTAAGCAATGTGATCCACTGTCTCATAATCAACATCATGTGCCATGCTGATAATCATGGGCGGTAATAGTTCATCATCTCACACCATCACCAGAGTCCTGGATCAGGTCTGTATTCTTATGCCGATTATGTTGCATGACCGAGCCATCCATGTGGTTATCTCTCCGTCTTCCCCTTGCCCTCTTCTCATCATGATAGCCAGTTGTCACTAAGTTTTAAAGTTGATTTCTTCTCAAAACATTTCCATAAAATCTTGACAGTCTATGTCTAATTCCTGTAATCAATTAATTTTGTTCACTTGTCACTGAAAACCTGCATCATACATTTTCAGTCCATCTATGGTTTTCTCTGCATTTTCCTCAGAAAGCACATCTTAAATGTGGCTCTTTGTGGCAGACGGTACTAGGGCATTCTTGTGAGTTGGCCAAACCCTTTAATCTGTTGTTCTTGAACTGATTCAATGCCAAATAAAAAGTATGTTAAAGCAAACATGGTGACACAATCAAATTAACAAGTATTATAATGTAAATTTTCGTTCATTGAGTTGTAAAACTGCGTAAGATCCCATGAAATAAAACAAATGGCATGACGACGCTAGGATGACAATATATTGTCCTTCTGTCCAAACTGGCAGGTCACATATCCTGTGTCATTGAATCAGTTAATAAAGTGCATGACTGGTTTCAGACATAGTCGTGTTTTAACTTCATCCATAATTCTATCTTTCACAGTTACTCCCGCAACTCTAATATCGAATGACACTAGATATTTGGTGTACCACTGCAATCCACAGCCTTATGTCTCTATAGTTCATGATGTAGCACTCCGCCAGCCGCTCCAACCAACAGCAGTACTGCTCTATACAGCACGCCGCCAGCCGCTCCAACCCACAGCCTTACCTCTCTATACAGCACTCCGCCAGTCGCTTCAACCCACAGCCTTACCTCTCTATACAGGACTCTACCAGCTGCTCCAACCCACAGCCTTACCTCTCTATACAGCACGCCACCAGCCACTCCAACCCACAGCCTTACCTCTCTATAGTGCATGATGCAGCACTCCGCCAGCCGCAGCCATAGCCGGGGGTTTCTGTGGAACACCTGGATACACTCCACCAGGCAGTCAAAGGCGGCACTGGGCCGCTTACAGTGCAGCTGCAGGACGCCCAGGTTGTAGAAGAGCTGATAGTGTTGACTGACGAAGCTCAACTGTAGTGGGGGTCTTGCTGCAGACAGTTGCAAGGTTGAGCAGAATTAGGTTGTTTTACAGCTTCAATAATGAACAAGAGACAATGAAACATCACCGTCTTGTAGCATATTTCAGAGCTGTTCAACAACGAATGAGATACAATAAAACATCATCATTATTTAGAAGGTTCATTTTCGTAAAGACCATATTTTTTGGTTCGTTCACTCGCTTTGTACTTGAGTGTAGTCCATACCGGACTGATTTTTGCATGTGGGTTAGCTTTTCCTATTACCAGTGTCCCTCACCATCAGGCAAACCCACTCCAACTTCTGAGGTACTTGTAATTTACGTCCTCAAGTCAATGACAAGCATTTTAGTCCAACTGACCAGCGAAGGGGTTGAACCCACTACCTTGGCACTAGCACATCAGATGTTTAAGAATGGGTGTTCTTATCCATTCGACCATGCTAACCTTTTGGTGCACACCATGATGTAGCAAGTTCACTTTAGTGCAGATCATACAGGAGGTACATTTGGTGAACATCATGTAACAGGTCCATTTGGTGTGCATCATGTAACAGGTTCATTTGGTGTGCATCATGTAACAGGTCCATTTAGTGCACACCATCATAACAGCAGATCCATTTAGTGCACACCATCATAACAGCAGATCTATTTAGTGCACACCACTATACAGAAGATCCATTTAGCGCACACCACCATATAGCAGGTCCATTTAGTGCACACCACCATATAGCAGGTCCATTTAGTGCACACCACCATATAGCAGGTCCATTTAGTGTGCACCAGCATATAGCAAGTCCATTTAGTGTGCATCATCATACAGCATATCCATTTAGTGAATACAAGCATATAGCAGATCCATTTAGTGCACACCAGCATATAGCAGATCCATTTAGTGCACACCACCATATAGCAGATCCATTCAGTGCACACCAGCATACCACCATATAGCAGGTCCATTTAGTGTGCATCATCATACAGCATATCCATTTAGTGCACACAAGCATATAGCAGATCCATTTAGTGCACACCAGCATATAGCAGATCCATTTAGTGCACACCACCATATAGCAGATCCATTCAGTGCACACCAGCATATAGCAGATCCATTTAGTGCACACCACCATATAGCAGATCCATTTAGAGCACACCACCATATAGCAGATCCATTTAGTGTACACCAGCATATAGCAGATCCATTTAGAGCACAACAGCTATAGCAGATCCATTTAGAGCACACCAGCATATAGCAGATCCATTTAGTGCACACCAGCATATAGCAGATCCATTTAGTGCATATCACCATATAGCAGATCCATTTAGAGCACACCAGCATATAGCAGATCAATTTAGAGCACACCAGCATATAGCAGATCCATTTAGAGCACACCAGCATATAGCAGATCCATTTAGAGCACACCAGCATATAGCAGATCCATTTAGAGCACACCAGCATATAGCAGATCCATTTAGAGCACACCAGCATATAGCAGATTCATTTAGAACACACCAGCATATAGCAGATCCATTTAGAGCACACCACCATATAGCAGATCCATTTAGGGCACACCAGCATATAGCAGATCCATTTAGAGCACACCAGCATATAACAGATCCATTTAGTGCACACCACCATATAGCAGATCCATTTAGTGCACACCACCATATAGCAGATCCATTTAGTGCACACCA
Source organism: Cepaea nemoralis (assembly GCA_014155875.1). NCBI lineage: Eukaryota > Metazoa > Mollusca > Gastropoda > Stylommatophora > Helicidae > Cepaea > Cepaea nemoralis. Next base: position 89,148 of record JACEFZ010014597.1, read on the forward strand.
CCAAATAGCAGATCCATTTAGTGCACACCAGCATATAGCAGATCCATTTAGAGCACACCAGCATATAGCAGATCCATTTAGAGCACACCAGCATATAGCAGATCCATTTAGAGCACACCATCATATAGCAGATCCATTTAGAGCACACCAGCATACAGCAGATCCATTTAGTGCACACCAGCATATAGCAGATCCATTTAGTGCACACCAGCATATAGCAGATCCATTTAGAGCACACCACCATATAGCAGATCCATTTAGAGCACACCATCATATATATGCTATATATAGATAGCAGGTCCACTGTGGATCATCATGTAGTAAGGTACTGTTCAACAGTGCCTATTGCCGATGACTACAGAGCCACAGATATTGAAGACAGTTTGTGACATTTGCAATGTCTTCGTTGCCGTGTAACAGTGAGGAATTAGGTTAGGAGTAAAGAGTTAAGGAATGCTGCGCATTCCTTGACTAGGGGGAAAACCATAGTGAACGTGTGTGCACGAATGAAGAAGGGTATCTAGGTAAAACACACACGTCACTTGGGGCCAGCGAGAAGAGATGTCAACACCAAGAAGAGAGTCTCCATCATGTGTGCAGAGATAGAACGATTCAGATAATAAAGTATGTTTCTAACAACGCGAAGACTTGTGTGCTGTACGATCACTATTATAACCTGTATGTAGCACTGTAACACAGGTTGATTTGGTGCCGTGAATTTATGAAACATGGGAGGTCGCGGATAGAGAGAATACCGCCATAGAAGATGGTTATGTCTGGCGTGTCTGGAGAAGTAATTATTGAGAAACGCAACAGATGAAAGCCGACTGTTGGTAGCTGTTCTGGGTTCTCACTGGATTCCTGGTTAAGAAGGAGATCCATTTTCAAGGTCAGCGCTAAAAAAAAAGGTTTGATTGATACTTATATTTTTTTGAAAGACTGATGTTATTACATAATTATGAAATTAACTGGAGAATTGACCAACGCAAAATGGTATATTGAGATCAAGTAATGCCGTTCTGCATCAAAAATCAGTACAAATTATGAGTTTTAACCCGTGGGACTGTTGAAGGTGAAGTCAAGGTTATGGTGCAAATTCCATAATTATGAAATCAAGGTCTGCGATACTCTCTACAGTCACTTCAATTAAAGGAAGGCATAAATGAAACTTGTCTCAACTAGGGGTTTGAATAAAGTAATTTAAACTGACCATGGCGAGAGTCCCACATGAAAATAAGAGACTGGATAGCGTCAGCTTTAAGTCCAATTCTTGTTGACTGGATTACGTTTGCGCTGAAATATATATATATGAAAATCACAGATTGCTGCTGGAAAGTGAGTTTTTTTTGCTGAAGTCGTGAGCAATTGTCGCTTGCGTGAAGGTGACCTTACTTGAAGGGAATCTACAGTAATCGAGCAAGTAATCAAACAGTCTTGTTGCGAGCCTGATATCGAGCATAATCAACGTCAGGAAATAATTGGAAAGATCTGAATTCGACTTCGATTAAATTATGAAGGAAAGAAACCCAGAGGCTCTTCGTTGTTCTGCTCATTTTAACGAGCTTGATTAGAGTCCTTTTTTATGTGGTGTAGGTAATTCTGAATCAGGAGGTCATTTAAATTCTTTGTCAGAATTCAGGGTTGAAACAGGAATATTTCTTCGTCAGGATCTTCGATTGCAGGCTTTAGTTAAGATAATTAGATAATATTAGAGTAATTAACAGATTATGTATTATTGCTGGGTTTGAAATTAATATTGTTTGAAATATTTGTATATTGCTTGATAATTATAAATTTTAGGATGGAATCCCAAGATTTTTCACAGGTACTGACTGGCGTTGGCGGGGCAATATCAAGGTTGGATGCAGTGTTAAGACAACAAAATATAAGCACTGATGTTGAAAGATTTAGTGGTCAAGCAAATCAGTTTAAGAAATGGATTATTTCTATTGAAAAACATGCATATTTAGTAAACGCTACAGATGGAGAGAAAAAGAACTTGGCATACAGAACAAGTACAAGTCCAGTTTCTGACCATATAAGAAGAAAGTTAGAGGCAGCAGGAGGTGAAACCTGGGAAGAATTTAAAGATGATCTCGCAAGAAAATATGCTGAAATTACTGATCCACAACACGCATTCTCAGTATTGCGACAGACTAGACAAAACAGCACAGAAAGTGTTCAGTTATACAGTGACAGGTTAATCAATTTAGCTGAAGAGTCATTTTTAGGACAGAATGTACGAGCAGAAGAAGTGGAACGGATGTTAGTAGGGATTTTTGTTGATGGGATTAGGTCAGATGGATTGAAATTTAAATTATTAAGAGAGAATCCTGCAAGATTGTCACAAGCGGTAGATATCGCTATACAAGAGGAAAGCTTGAGGAGGAGGTTTAGGTTAAGGGTAGGACGAGAGGTTAGGTAGTAGTTCGGAAGATAGAATTGAAGAACCTATGGAAATAGGACAGTATAGACATGGATGGAGAGGAAGACGAGGAGAAATACAGATGGTGCAAAGAAACGAGAATGTATATAATCAAGATAGAAGAGGACAAGTGAGAAATACTGTAAGAAACATGGAAGGTAACACAAATAACTCGAATGTGTTTGTTGGGGATGTTCACCAACGTGGGCACATTTTTCGCTTTTGTGGTAACAGAAGTGGCCCATCGAATACGCAAAATAGTAGAGGTGTTCAGACGAGTATACAGAATAGAATGGCAAATGGCAGACCAGCAAATTGGAATTCTGGAGAATACAGAGAAATTTTAGAAGGTCAGGAAATCAGGGAAATTGGCATCTCCGCTTACTGAATAGGATCGGCAGTAGGAGGGAAGATAGTAAGATCCAAAAAGGGCCATCAATATATTAAAAACCCAAAGGTTGAGTATAATAGAACATTTAGAAATAAAAAACAAGCCGAGGTAAAACAATTGTCATTAAATATGGTGGATCCTAGCTCATGTATAGTACAGATAGGAAAATATAAAGTTAGAACATTAGTTGATTCGGGAGCACAAGTTAGCGTGATTAAAGAAGCATTTTTATATCGAATGTAAAAAATTGTAAAATATTTAGAATTCAGGAGATCTTCATTCGTAACGGGACAAAAATTAGAAGTGTTAGACAAACGATGATAAATTGAAATTAGGAGGGATAAATGTTAGGCATATGTTCCATGTGTTAAAGATTTAAATAGAATATGATATGGGACGAGATTTTTATTGAAAAATGTGGTGAGACTTTTATTTGATTTGCATAATTAAAATTCCAAGATGTTTACGTAGATTTAGAAGAGATATGCAGTGTCGACACTAGTTAGAGTCAAAACGACCATGAATTTTAAACCAAGTCAGTTAATTTGATACAAGCAAGACTGAAGAGAAACCGTATTATGTAGCAGGAAACATAGTCAGAATCACGGAATTGCAAAATGAAATAATTGATGAGCCAGGTTTTAGAAGTTCCGGATGGAATAATAGAATTAGATAAAAGTTTAACATTTCCAGTAATGGTTATTAATAACACAGGTAGAGATAATAATTATACAGAGGATGTGTAATAGCTAAGCTAGACATAACGTTAGTGACATATGGCAACAGATAGAGTAATATAGCAGGAATAAGTTATCAGAAACCTCTATAATGAAAGAGTCATAATAGACGCGGATACAGAAGCAAAAGGGAACGTCAAGATGGAGGAATTGATCCGATCGCATCGTAGAAGAAATACCGCACAAATACATCATTAGACAAAGTAACAAGAGCAAAAGAATTGTTAGCACAATTAAAAACTTCGCCAGAAAGAGAAAATAAGGAACGTGTAGAACAACTTATAAAGCAAAATCAAGATGTGTTGCGATAAATGAGTTAGAATTGGGTTATAGACACAAACAGTTACGATGGAATAGACACGGGCGGATCATCCACCAATTAGTTGTTTAAAACATACAGAACTCATTAAGCAATAGAGAAGTCGTAGAAAAGGCACTAGAAGATATGTTGAAAGGCGAGGCACTAATAACAAGAGCAAAATCATGAATGGTCAGCTCCAGTGGTAATTGTGGCCAAGTCTGATGGTGCGAACACAGGTTCTGTTGTGACTACAGGGCGTTAAATAACATTACTAAAAATGTAGCGTACCCACTGCCAGTAATTGATGATATTTTGGAGGACTGCTTATGTTCTACATATTTCACAAGGAACGCTGGACGCAAGGGCCAGGATTTGGTGTATTCCGATGTCGGAAGACGCGCACAAGTGCTTTTGTACTCAGCATGGGTTCGTACGAATTGTACGTATGCCACTTTCGGTCTGAAAAATCGCATAACGTCTCACTATATGTTCTTAATAATGAAGTACTAGACGTATGCAAGTTTTGCCTAGCATATATTGATGACGTATTGCTCCGAAAGGAGATGTAGAGAATCATTAAAACATGTTAGACAGTAGATTTGCAGATTAAGAAGGCGATGACGTAAATTACAGCTTAGTAGTGCCAGTTAGGTTGCTAAAGACCGAACACAAAATATTTAGGCGATATAATCACTAGGGAAGGTATAAACAGACATGGAAAGAAAGATAAAGTTATTAAAGAGTTGACGTACTCAATCCCACTACCTAGGAAGTGAGGCTTTTATAGGGAACGTGTGCGTATTATAGGCGGTTTGTACCGAGCCTTTTCAGGATAGCAGATCGCTATTACGAATTAACGGGAAAATACGCTACGATTTAAGTGGGATGATGTAGTGTCAAAAGCGTTGAACTTTTAAAAGATAGCTTAGACGGTGGTACAGTGATTGACACATCCAGACCTGGAATAAACAGCTATACTCTACACAGATGCTCAGACAATGCCAATAGGGAGCATGTTTGGTTCAACCATATGCAGGAGAAGAATCTGCTGGAATACCAGAGGTAAACAATGAAAGACCCAATCTATTTCTTGTCGCATAATCTAACTCAGCGAGACTCCACGCAATGCCGATTATTGAGAAGGAAGCATATGCTATCACACTACGCGTTGCAAAAATTAACTTATTACTTACATAACGCCAATTTCATTATAGACACTGACCACACTGCCATTAAAGTCGTATATTAGAGCAACCATTACAAAATAGGAAAATACAAACGTGGGCATTGATTTACAAGGGTACAATGCTACAGGTTGATATGTGTCAGGGCAACATATACGGTAGCGCCGATCTTTTGTCATAGCATCCCGATACCACAGTCATCAGGAAACCTGACGTGAAATGAGTGTTTAAGTATGAACCAGAGGTAGACTGATCGAAACTGGCAAGCAAATATATTAGATTCTGCCATAATAAATAGGGAAGAATTTGAGAGTTCATCGGAGCAAGAGGCGGAATCTAGAACAGAAGACCCACATTAGAACAGTTTGATATGAAAACAGAACAAGAATTAGATCCACAAAGTAGTACAGATAAATAAAGAAAATTGAAGCGACAGGGGAAAATATGTTTACAAGAAAGTTTGTAGAGTTACAAGAAGACCAATCATTATATTATATCAGTGAAAAAGGTGAAGGAAGTAAGAAATATATTCCGAACAAATTTTCGAACCAGAAGTTCTTAAAGGCATACACGATAATAATGGTCATTTTTGACGAGATAAGTTAGTGAAGGCTATAGCCGTAAATATTATTGCCGAGATTTATTCAATAAGCGTATATGTTATGTGGAATGAAGCATGTGAAAGTGTAGGTTAAGAAAAACATGAAGATCAATTAAATGTCCTATTACAAGATACCGATATTCTCACTGTCGCAATGCAGAAAGGAAGTTTGGATATTTCAGGTCCTCATACCAAAACAAAACCTTATCGGGAAATGTTATTACCTACTACATATAGTTGATTCATATAGTCTTTGGCTCAGAAGTGTATCCAATTCCAGACAAGAGTGCTGATTCAGTTACTAAATATGCTTTTACAAGATTTATACCAAGGTTTGGGTGTCCACTAAATAATACTTACAGACAATGGGAGAGTTTGGTAATTAAAAAGTTGAGAAATGGTTAAAACGATTGGATTATAAAACACATAGGACTTCATATTGACAGCCAACTTCTAATGCTAAAAATGAGACACACACACGAACACTATACACTATGCTACGCGAAAAAGGTAGAAGACACGATCTGGATTGGGATCTTTGAATTTGGGATAGCACTAGCGGCGATACGTACACACGAAAATGCGAAGGAACAGGTTTCTCACCATTTACTTAGTCCATGGGAAGAGAACCAAGATGGCATTGATAATTTATAAAACTAGGAGAAATATCTGTGGAGCAGATTTTCAAGAAACAAGGTTGCAGAGATGCAAAAGCACTGTACGTTTAGAAATAATATCATTAAGGCTAGAGAAAGACAGAAGAAATAACGCAAATAAAATGCACCTTCAGAGTTTAAAACGTAGGTGATAGGGTATTATTATAAAAACATAGAAACAAACTCTAGTTTGATGCTCATCATGGGTCCCGGGTACTTATATTTTAGAAAAAGAAAGGTCCAGTGCGTATACTATAAGAATCAAATTTCAGGCAGTGTTGCGTTCACATGTAGAACACTTTAATAGAAGGCGGGATAATGAAGAAAGGAGGCATGTGATATAATAATAATAATTATTGTTCCGAAGACATATTGTCAGGTGGACAGATTGTCAGACAATCGGTATATACCATACCTATAGAGACATGAAAACAGATAACAACAGCCTCTACTACACAGCTGAACAAGAAGGGCAATGGTACCAAAACAGTCATTGACAGAGAAATACACGTGTTGTGACGATTATCATTAGTGAAGAGTCAGTTAGCGAAGAGTGAACCTCCATTTATGACTACAAGACAGGCAGTAAAAAGAAAGTTGGATAGACAGAAAGAAAAAGAAATTAGCGCAAGGAACTTAGAGCAATTCTTCGAGTGAGGAAGAGATGCACTATTTGAAATTTGTGAGACGGCAAGACAGAAAATATTAGATGGATGTAGAAAGGAAGAGAGTAGCGGTTGCAGTAATGGATAGATCAGCTGCACAAGAGATGGATGAAATAGTCAGAAACTGATGAGAAGCGGATATGAAGAAGATAGCTCTCCTCGAGAGGATAGCGACATTGATGTAGATATTGCAATTATAGAAACAAATTTGAGGTTATTAAAGAAGAAGTGGAGAAGTGATAGATGAATAGAGTGATACAAGGTTCTGCAGCTGGCAGATAGAAGAAGAAGTTGGACACGATATTGTGTGTTTACAAGGTACGTGATGAGTTTTCTAAAGCGGAGTGAAAATTATTATTGGGTACTCCGATATGGTCTTGAAATTGTATGTGTACATTGATTAATGTGGGGGGATAATACGATGAGGGGAGTGAAATGCGTTGCTCATTGTTGGGACTTCATTGTGATGTTTAGGAAATGTGGAAACATAGTTAACTAGATGGTACGATGTTTTGGGTTGCTTGATTTGTACCTAAGGGTGTTTTAAAATGATTATTACTTGGATGAAGTTCAGTTAGAAGATGAATTAAAGTAGTGTTAGTGAGTGACTCTATAGTCGTATGAGGGGTATGTTGTTATACTACATGTGGGGTACTACAATGTCTATTCAGGTTTCTAATAGGAGCTGGGTTGCACAGCGTTTAATGGGAGAATATGGGCGAAAGGCCGTGTCTGAAAATTGCATTTAAATAACTGCATAATTTGGAAGACAGACGACTGTACTTAACAGTATATAATAATAGTTAGGAGTTTTTGTGTGTTGAAGAGAATGGTTAACGGGAATTGATGAGCTGAATAATACAAAGGCTAGCAGTTTTGGTTGACATATTGTTTTGATCATACCAATATTATTGACGGAACTGAAGATAAATTTGGAAACTTTATTTTTTGAGAAAGTTTGAGAATGTATGGAAGAGAAAGGTGATTACTTCTTACTTTTTTCTTACTCTTATAATTCAGGTGCGCACCTACACAATCTAAACTAGCTATTTTTTCTGTCTATCCTAGAATACTGAGAGTGTGAGAATGTGATATAGGTGGATAGGAAATAAAGGATCGAAGGGGGGAATATCTCAGTGTTTGTCAATCATAATTTAGATGGACATTGTTAAAGTTCAAAGCGTTTCGCTTATGAGACTTTTGTATGTGTGGGGAATTTTATGGGAGAGTAAGGAGAGTTTTGTCGAAAGTTTTCTAGAGAACTTTATAACGAGAGGTTTGTAGCGAGTTTCGATATATTGTCTCTGTTAGCCATTGGCTATGAGGAGACTAGGAGAAGTGACTTAGGAGAATATATGGAATCTGTAGTATTGTCGGATAGAGATGTAAAGTTAACTAATTAAAAGTTGGGGTTGAGATTTTTTCAAGGAAAAATTCTCTTTGAAGAAGGGAGGTATTGTAACAGTGAGGAATTAGGTTAGGAGTAAAGAGTTAAGGAATGCTGCGCATTCCTTGACTAGGGGGAAAACCATAGTGAACGTGTGTGCACGAATGAAGAAGGGTATCTAGGTAAAACACACACGTCACTTGGGGCCAGCGAGAAGAGATGTCAACACCAAGAAGAGAGTCTCCATCATGTGTGCAGAGATAGAACGATTCAGATAATAAAGTATGTTTCTAACAACGCGAAGACTTGTGTGCTGTACGATCACTATTATAACCTGTATGTAGCACTGTAACAGCCGGTCTCTCTGGCTGAGGGGTTAGCGACTTTCTCCGTAATCCCATATACTCTCGTAAGTAACGTGACGACGGCGAGAATCGTTAGCGGTTCTAATCATGCCGGTAACTTACGGGGTATGTGAGCCGGTCGCTCAGAAAGCAATGGCAAACTACTGAGCGTAATCTTGCCAAGAAATCAACAATCAGCTGAAAGATGCTGGTGTTGACAGTGATGTCCTGTAAACGATATGCATGTCTCATTGCTGATTGGGATCTTTGGTTGGCATGTAGTTGTGACAGGAAGTACAGGCATGTTTCATACAGACAACCCAGGGACCATATGACACTAAGTCACGCCCACTACAGTCAATAATAACCGCCATCTTTTATTTTTAATTTTTTAACTTTTTTTATGTTTACTATTATATATATATATATATATAATTTAGTTTTTTTGTTTCTTATCACACTAACACTACGCTGCCACTTAACACGCCCAAAGTCAATAAACGCGGAAAAAAGATAAATCACGTCATCACCCCCACTTATCACACCATGATGACACAAAACACTCAGCCGTACTTCCCCATGTTCACACCCCAACACTGGACATGATCCAGCACCACCAGGTTACAAACCTGCCCACCCAAGAGTCCAATGTACATCTTCATACTTGCTTCATAATGTACATATTCATACTTGCTTCATGGACAACAGTAAGGCCTTCTGCTGTGTTTAACATTAGAAATTTGGAACATCATGAATGATTTGGGTTTTCCAGCACATTTGATCCACTTAATTAAATCATTACATTGTGACCAATAAGCAGCTGTGAGAGTAGCTGATGAAACATCAAAATGGTTTGAGGTGCTAAAGGGAGTAAGCTGACTTAGACTAGGACAGACAGAGCTAAAGACAGTCAGTCAATAGACGACGGCACAGGTATGTAAGAGTTAAGACAGGTCACAACCGACGACAGACACCCAACCCTGAGGTCAAGGACAGTTAGAGTGCTACGCAGGGCAAAGACGACACGGGCCATCTGAACAGAGTTCAGACAAGACACCCGTGATAAGGGGATATTGTGACAGAAAAGACTGGATAGAGGTCAAGACAGAATGTGTGCGACCATCGACGGTGACAGACGTGTTGATAGTGGACGGAGCTAGACTGAAGAGTGATAGAGTTTTGACGAATGGATGCGACAGGCGTTGGCTAACTGTGATGTGTTTGTGAGAGCGGAGAATGTGATGACTGTTTGAGAGACGAACAGTCCTACGTAAATAGATTGATAAAGATGGACCAAGTGTTTGACGGTTTGTAAGAATCATTGTACAAATAATAATAGACCTGTGCTTGGGTAGTTTAGTAACGATATGGATCGTGTAGCGAGTGAGCACGCTGTAAGATAAATCCGTGCTACATTAAATATAATAAAAGACCCGAAAGGCTCGTTTCCAGCCAGTCTCCGAGTGAAGTAAATTCTATATCTATAAATTACTTGCTAGAGGCATTTATGTTATCAGTCCGGGATGGTTAACCCGGTCAACAAATGCCTGCAGAAGTCGGATGTGTCGGCCTAACGGCGCAAGAACGCAGCTTTGCTGTAAACAGGCACAACACAATCACATTCGGAAAAAAAAAACTCTGGATGAACGAAGAAGAAGAAATCAGTTATCACTTGGGGTATCTTCGTTGCACTCTGGACAGGTCCATAGGTGCTCAGATCCTCCCCCAGCATATGCATCAGCATCCGGTGGCTAATAGTGCCAGTTCTGTGTTGGTTGACGAGGCACCTTGTTTTCCCTATGTACCTCTCGCGTCTGGCCGTGCCGATTCTTACACCCAAGTCTTTCATCCTGGACAGCGATGTGGATTCACTGACGTCAAAGTCCTCTGTTCTCGCCATATCTTTAAGGACGTTAATAACATCGGCACGATCCATGGGCTGGCCATCTACAGGGGGTGCAGAGCCAGCCAGTTTATCAGCTCGTTCATTTCCCTCGACTCCCGCATGTCCCGGGACGAAGATGAAGGTGACTTTACGGACAACAGACTTCCGCAGCGACTCAGTCCACTGTCTACGTACAGATCCAGCTTCGACCTTCTGAATCATGCTCATTGAATCACTTAGTACACACACGTTGGTATAATGCTGTGATTCCAGCCATATGAAAGCCTGTGTAACTGCCATCACCTCCATCGTCATGCTGCTCGTGGTCATAGAGTGGGCACCACTGGATTCTTGAACGGTTCGGCCTGCTGAACGGGCTGTAAATGCCCACGCACTTCTCTGCTGCTTTACAACAGATCCATCTGTATAGATGAGCACTTCAGGGCTATCTGAGTGTTCATAGATGAGCGCGTTGACCTCTGCATTGACAGCGGCAGGGTTCTGCTCTCTGCACCGTCTGTCGAGTGTGATAATGCAGGAGAAAGTGCACTTAAAAGCTGGAGGCACCGGCACCCATTCCTTGCCGGGGTTGATACTGGTAAGACTGCAGACCTGTCTGACGACATCTTCCGCCCGACCCATCCATGATTTGCCCCTCTTTAGCCTGTCACCCTTTTCTCTGAATATAGCGTCATGCAGAGGGTGCTGCTCATCTGCACTTATTTTTAAGTATGCACGAGCTCTCCAGATCTTGATCCTGTGTTCCATTGTCGGGAAGTCAAGGAGGTATCTCATTGCTACACAGCTGGTGTCTCTCGTGCAGCCCAAAATGATGCGCATGGCTTCGTTTTGTACCTTATCAAATCTTCCAATCTGTGTAGGGCTGACAGTGAGGATGGCCAGGGTATACTCGATGCGTGAAAACACCAGTCCTTGGAACAGAAGTATTAGCAGTCTTTGCTCGATATTGGCAGTCGCCATGACTCTCATTGCTGACAAACCTTTTCGAGCTTTCGTTACGACATAATCGACATGATCTCTGAAGGACAGGCTTCGATCAAGCCTCGCGCCAAGATATGTCATTGACTGGGTTCTACTCAAAATGCTCCCATCCATTCTTACTGCCAGCAGGTCTGTATTCACAATATGGTTGTTTAGGGAGAACCATGTAACCGATGCCTTTGCAGGGTTGACAAAGGCACGGCATCAGCACACCATGAGGAAATTAGATCTAGTTCGCCCTGCATATCATTAGTAACCGCCTGTCTATCTCGACCCTGTCGATACACGAGAATGTCGTCAGCAAATGACATAGTCCTACCCTTCCCGTCCAACTGTTGTTCAGTGATCGGCACCGTATACGCGTTGAATAGTACTGGTGACAGTGGTGAACCCTGCGGCAATCCTGGACATATCATTATCGGCTCAGAAGACCAACTCCCGCATCTTAGCACCACCTTTGCCATATGATGGGCACCCCTAAAACATGATACAAGGAAAAGGAAAAGGGTTTTCCCAAATGGACACCAAACCGAAGGATTAACATGGAAACCAGAAAAAACCCAAGACGTCACAGGACAACATAAGGGACGTTGTTGTGTGATTCTGATAAGGAGTGGACGTGTCTTCAAGGAGACCGTGTTGGGGAAGAGCTGGATGCAATTATTCCGAGCTTCGGCAAATAGATAACAGCAGGAGCAATCGATTGGCAAGGATATAAGCAATGAAAGGACCAGGCCTAGACCATGCCTGAATTCAGAACGGCAAAATAGCAATCTGCGCCTCAAGGTGAACTAATGAATAGAGTAGGGAAGTTTTCATAGATACTAGATAGTAAACACCGACCCCGTGTAAAGGGGCAGTTTACAGTATACGAAAATATTGCCTATTGTTTATTCAACACGATATTAAAGTGTGAGATCGTTCACTGGATTGGCGTCAGTCTATTTTCACACTTGTTACCGTTCAAGGTGAGTTCAGGTTGAATTTGTTAACGAGTTTACAATTGAGGTTCATTCCACATCCAATATTGATGGACTAACCACATGACAACCTTCCTCTGGAGCAGCTATCCATCGTACAAGGTGAGGGTGCACTTTCAGTCTGAGGAGGGTTTGCATCAAGTGCTCGAAGGATACTCTTTTGTATGCGTCCTCTAAATCTATGGCGGCCACACATGTCTCTTATCTGACCTGAAATCCTTCGTAAACATCTTGAGCAAAGCCCGCCGCATTCAGCCATGACTCTTTGTTACGTCTGTATCCTCCAAGTGTGGGCGGGAAGCAGCCGAGTTGTTCCAAGTCACAAGCAAGTCTGTGTGCTACAATTTTCTCCAGTAGCTTGCCAGCAGTGTTCTGCATCGTAATGATTCTGTAGCCGCTTATCTTGGAATGGTCTTTGTTCAGTTTTGGCAGCGGCAGCAAGTAGCTGTGTAGCCATTCCTCTTTGATCTGACCCCTCTGGATACTGGTGTTGAATTCTCTGGCCAGTTCTTCCATGTCATCATCTGACATCACCAGTAGGTCACCATATCGGATGCCGTCTGGACCTGGGGCGGTGTTAGGTGATTTCTTGAGCATCGCACGTATTGTCTCAGCTGTGATTATGCACTCTTCGTCTGTCCCGACCCCCTCGCACAACTGAGCGAGTGTCGTTGTGGTCCTCTGTCTGGCGGGCTTGTCTTTCTGGTCAGTCTGCTCTACGTAGCGTGAAAGAAGGGCCTTACCTTTATCCGCATCCGATCTTTTCCATGTGAAGTCTGTGCCTTGAAAGTCTGGAATACCCCTACGCTGTGCAGCACCGTTCATGCTCTTATGGAGGCGCCAGAATGTCGTAAGAGATCGCTCGGAGCACACCTTTCTGCAGAACTCGTCCCATTTCTCTGCCTTGGCCTGTTTGGCGCAGGATTTGAATAAAGTCATCTTTCTATAGACCTCAGTCTTCAGGTCCACCAACTCAACCTGTGGCATGTTAGCCTTTCTGGCTTTTTGCCAGTCTTTGACAGCCTGCCTCTTTCCCAGCCATGCCTTCTCGACCTCTCCATTCCACCGTGGTGGCTGCAACCATCTTTCTTGTCTCCTGCGGGAGGAAGTTAGTTTTCTTCTTCTGATCTTGCTTATGGCGTCTTGACCAGTGTTGTCATACGGGAAGGCATTTGTCTTGTTTCCTTGACTCCTGGCCCTGTCTTTCTCGATCAGGATGATACAAGGGTAGTGGTCACTGTCATGGTATCCCAGTGTGCCCCACTGGCACCTTGGTGCGATGGTGGGCGACACCAGAGCCAAGTCAATGACGCGTCAGAGTCACCTGGTCGAGTGGCTATTCTAGTGACCTTCCCATCATTCAGACAGACTAGAGCAGCAGATGCCAGGGCGTCCTCCAGATCTTCTTCCTGTCTATTGGTGATGCAATTCCCCCATTGACTGCTTCTGGCATTGAAGTCCCCACAGTAGATGATATGCCTTTCATCCATATCGAATAAACTCTGCCATTGTCGCACGTCGACCTTCCCATTTCACGCATAAACGTTCACGATTACAAGCTGCACTGGCGTCATTATTCTTAATTCCTGCACTTGCAGGGCATCACTGTTCCAGGCGGACATATCGATCTCAGACACCAGTATGTTGTCGCGGACCAGAATTGCCTGTCCGAGGTGCCGCCTGTTGAAGAAGCCCTGAAACCCTGTGACATTGACTGTACCGTTGCCGAGCTGTGTTTCTTGCAAGACTACAATATCATTTCCGTAGAGTAGTTTTTCAAGAATGGGTCAGCGTTGACTAAATGATGCACAGTTCCAGTACAGTACTCGAACGTGTCCGATGCCCAATCTGTCACATTTTAATCGCCTTCTGCATGCGCCCGCCCTCTTACCATTCTGTGTCCTTGTCAGTCGTCTAGTTAGGCTTAATTATCGCCACCGGGCGCCGATGATACGCCGAAGGGAGTCCGGGCCCGCGTACACAAACTCCGTTGCACGGTCCGAACTCCATTTCACCACGGAAAACACACTTAATTAATAAACATTTAGGAAAAAACACGTTCCATTTTATGGAACGAAAAAATGTCCTGCCATCTTGCTCCAAGGGAACTCCAACATTGGCATTTATATGAGGGCATGAAGATTGTCAGGTCTCTGACACATGACTGCATTTCTCTCTCCTTATTTATTCAACATCTAGGCAGAAAATGTAATGAAAAATGTCAGAAATGATGAGACCATGGACAATTTTAATCAATTCATAACTGGTGGAAATCCAGTTCCAGGACTTGGATATGCAGATGACACGATTCTCCTATCAAATTGTACTGAAGGATTAAAAATCTGCTCCAGGCTGTCATGAGATACAGTGGCAATGAAATTCACCTTTAAGCTCAAGTAAAACAAAAGTAATGTCCATGGACAAACCTACATACCAACCAAAGACTACAAGCAACAATGAAGAGACTGAAAATGTCACAAACTTTGAATATTTTGGCTCCATAATCAACAACATTGGGGGATATTCAACAGAAGTCTGATGCAGGCTGGACATAGCAAAGCAGAGGTTAAACAGCATGAAGAACCTACGGCACCACACCAGCACACAAGTTCAAGGACATGCATCTTTCCTCAACCAATGCTATCCTCACTTCAGAGGTCACAGATTGTGAGAATTGTATGGATTTTTGGCCCTGGTCATGCGGGAGTGTGGAGGAATGAACAGGTTGATAGGCTGGCAGGGAATGCATCTCTTGGTGGTAGATTACCTATGGACAGGGGAGAGGTATTTGTGCGCCTGCGAGACCAGGTGGACAAAGCGTGGGAACAGAATGAGATTGAGAACCCGTATGTCGAAAGAATGAGATTGAAATTGAAGAAATTGCAGGGGATCGGCAGGGGTTCTGGACGAATCTGAAAACTTAAGAAGAAGACAATGAGAACTTTCAATCAGATTGCGGTGGGAATGAATAGTAGTGTCTCTTCACTGGCTGTTGAACAAGGGGACGGAGTGTGTATAGGAATGTCCTGAGTGCAGTGATGTCAGTTCTTAACTCAACTAAACTCAACTTAAGGGTGGGTAGTATTATATTATATTAAAAGCAACTTGAAAAATCGTGCTAGGGCTTATTATAGGGCTAATTCTTATTTTTGGGGAAACACGGTAATAGCCACCAGGCAACTTTGATCAAACTGACCTTTATCATTCGGTACAGCTTCCCTGACAGCTTTCTCATTGTTCCTGAGGGCATCTCGCAGATTGCAGATGGCAAGATTTGGTTTATTGAGGCACATGTTGATGAGGGCCTGGTTGTTGGCATACATCACTGCCAGACATTCCCCGCTTGTGGGAGATACCTTTGGTGGGGTACAAGAAACAGAATTTTGTAATGTCATTAAGTGAAGCAATAAATTAGCAAAGATAGTTCTTTTTTGTTGTTGAAATTTTGACAATTGGCAC
Source organism: Cepaea nemoralis (assembly GCA_014155875.1). NCBI lineage: Eukaryota > Metazoa > Mollusca > Gastropoda > Stylommatophora > Helicidae > Cepaea > Cepaea nemoralis. The sequence goes on from JACEFZ010014597.1 coordinate 105,165, forward strand.
ACTGACTTGTGTAACATTCCACCCTTTGTGTCTCTCACTTTTCATATGAGAGCAGTCCAACAAGAAAATGGATTTTAAAATGGAAAATCAAAACAATATTTTCCCGTAGTGATTTAAAATAATGAAAACAAAATCAATCATCATCATCAAGTGCACTGTCAGCTGGTGTAGGCCTTCCTGTCTCTCTACAGATCTCGGTCTATGGTGTTCTGGATCAACTCTGCTGATGATATTCCTCCATGCCACCATCTCAGTCCATCCAGCATCATTTCTCTTGATCTGTTCAAGCTTCTCTTCTCGCATTGATCTTCCCAGTTGTCACGATGTTCTCCAATGCCTCTCTTCTCATCACATGACCAAAGAAAGCTGTTTGTCTTTTTCTTATTGTTGTATATGTTCTACTTTTATTAGCCTCTTAAAGGCAATCGTCATTAGTTACTCTGACAGTAAAAGGAATTTGCAACATTCGTCTCAGGAACAACATCTCTGTTGCTTCCAAGATCTTTCTAATTTGTTCATTTACATTCCAAGATTCACTGCCATACAGCAAAACAGGCTCTATATAGCATTTCAGCACTCTCTTTCTTACAGTCAATAATAGTGACATATTGCATAAGATACTTTTCATTTTCTTAAATGCAGCTTTCGCTTGCACTATTCTCTTATTAATCTATGTTGTGCATCTTCCATCCCATGTTATAACTGCCCCAGGTACACAAAATTCTTGCACTATTTATTGCCTGGTATGTTTTGCTAGCAGGTGGCCAAACCATTTAATCTGTTGATCTTCAATATAAAGTGCATGACTGGTTTCAGACCATAGTCGTCTTCTAATTTCCTCATTTCTAATTCTATCTCTCAGTTACTCTTGCAGCTCTTCTAAGGCAGCTCATCTTTGTTACGATATTGCTCTCATTAGTTGCCGTAAGCGTCCATGTCTGACATGTGTAGCATCATGTCGGCCAAAAAATAGTTCTGATGATTGCTAACTGATATTCTGTATAAAATAGAAAGAATAAATTGTTAAGACAGAATCATCAATGTGGAGCTCATAGAAAGAACTAAACAAATACTAGTGAATTTAGAGGCGAGGAATGGACACAGGCACTGAATGGGAGATAATTTTACAGAAGAAATTAGAAGAAAATTGTATGGTAATAAAAATAGCTTAAGACAGACTGTTGTCATTATGAGGAGAAGGATTTAGTGGAGAAGGAGGAGGATGTAATGGAGGAGGAGAAAGAGGATGTGGTGGAGGAGGAACAAACAAACTTAATTTTCAAAGGGTCACAAATTTGGCATGCAGGCCCATCATACATTCTGCCCATAAGAAGGAGAAAGAAGTAGTGGAAGAAGAAGAAGAAAAGAAGGAGAAGGAGGAGGAGGAGGAGGAGGAGGAGGAGCAGCAGCAGCAGCAGCAGCAGTAGCAGCAGCAATGATCACAGGCTAGGCTCACAAGATTTAATGATTCATCTTGATAACTATCCTGTAATGTAAAACATATATAAATATGTGCATACTTACGTAAAAAGCAGGAGGGCTGCCCAACATCTTGGCGGCTTTCTTCAAGTTGCCTTTCAAATATTCATAGTATGCCTTGACATAATTCACAGGCTGGCTCTGTGGAATTCAACAATGTATTCACCACATAAGATACAACAACATGTTCATCACACAAGATGCAAAAACGTATTCACCACATAAGATACCATACAAGATACAACAATGTACTCACCACATAAGACACCACACAAGATACAGCAATGTATCCACCACACAAGATACAGCAATGTATTCACCACACAAGATACAGCAATTTATTCACCACACAAGATACAGCAATGTATTCACCACACAAGATACAGCAATGTATTCACCACACAAGATACAGCAATGTATTCACCACACAAGATACAGCAATGTATTCACCACATAAGATACAGCAATGTATTCACCACACAAGATACAGCAATGTATTCACCACATAAGACACCACACAAGATACAGCAATGTATTCACCACACAAGATACAGCAATGTATTCACCACACAAGATACAGCAATGTATTCACCACACAAGATACAGCAATGTATTCACCACATAAGACACCACACAAGATACAGCAATGTATTCACCACACAAGATACAGCAATGTATTCACCACATAAGACACCACACAAGATACAGCAATGTATTCACCACACAAGATACAGCAATGTATTCACCACACAAGATACAGCAATGTATTCACCACATAAGACACCACACAAGATACAGCAATGTATTCACCACACAAGATACAGCAATGTATTCACCACACAAGATACAGCAATGTATTCACCACACAAGATACAGCAATGTATTCACCACACAAGATACAGCAATGTATTCACCACACAAGATACAGCAATATATTCACCACACAAGATACAGCAATGTATTCACCACATAAGACACCACACAAGATACAGCAAAGTATTCACCACACAAGATACAGCAATGTATTCACCACACAAGATACAGCAATGTATTCACCACACAAGAAACGTTACCATCCCCTACCCCGGTCCCCATGACATCACAGACTCCCACAGCTGTCTATATAAGAGAATCAATGTGAAGATTTGTGTTAGTATCACAGCCTGTGATTCTGAGTTAAGTAGCACATTTTTTCCTTCATTTTTTTTTTTCATTTTCTCTTCTTTGTTCTCATTTTTCCCATCTTTTCATTCTTCTCATCCTGTTCTCATGCTTTCATATAGTCAGTCACTTTAGTGTTTTCCTCATGTTTATATGTTGTGTTTTGTGTATGTATTTATTTGATTTGTTGATGAAGGCTAGTTGCCGCAATGTCATGTGTTTTCCATATATGTGTTCTGCAAAGCTGCATTACTTTATGTTATTTTATATTGTTCATTATGCTGAAGGCATCGCACAAAGCACTAACTCCAAAGCTGCTCCAGCGGCCATACCCAGGAGTCTCACAGAAAACTGCACTCATGAAGTGAATGATAGAATCCAGAATCAAACCCATAACCTTCGGAGCATGAGGCAGGCAGCTTAATCACTTCAGCATGAAGAATCCCCAATATATATCTAAACACCCACAGTGTAGGTCGGCATGAATGGATAAGATAAATGGTTAGCATGGATAAGAACGCGTGTTCTTAAACATCTGGTGTGCTGATGCCGAGGTAAGGGGTTCAACTCCTACACCGGACAGTTGGACTATAAATGTTAACCTATTGTCCTTCACTTGTCGATGTTATTTACAAGTACCTCTGAAGTCTGAGTGAGTTAGCCTGATGGTGATGGACACTGATAAGAGGGACAGCTAATCCACACGCACAATTCAGTCCAGCACTACTAGAAGTAGTATGTATGGACTACACTTGAGTTCAAAGCGAGCAAGTGCAAAAAAACAAAACAACAACAACAACACCCGCAGTTAAAAGTATTAGCACTTACATTTCCTTGTAATGCCTTGCATTCCTTTTTGTTCTTCATCACTTTAGCCATCAGGTTGCAGCGGACTTTGTACTACAGTGAGAAATGCAACATTACAATCAGTGACAAGTTCAGAAAATACAATGCAGCAATAAGTATGAACAAGTCAGAAAAAGGCTATGCAATAAATACTAAAAGAATAACTATTATTACTTGTTTTATCTGTTGACAATATTCTCAACATTCTAAACAGTCGTGTCTCAGAATTCTTCTACAGAACATCATCTCAGCATTCTTCTATAGAACCATATCTTGGGATTCTTGTATAGAACCATATATCAACATTCTTCTATAGAACCATATCTTGGGATTCTTGTATAGAACCATATCTCAACATTCTTCTACAGAACCATATCTCAACATTCTTCTACAGAACCATATCTCAACATTCTTCTACAGAACCATATCTCAACATTCTTCTACAGAATCACATCTCATCATTCTTCTACAGAACCACATCTCAGCATTCTTCCATAGAACCAACATATCTTAATGCCTGTTAACTTCCACAAATTCACCTTACTTGTGTATTTTTATTATATTCCTATCTCTTCCCCCATCTGAGTCAACATTACTTCCTAAACAGGCGTATGATTCCACCTATCGAGTGAGGTTTCACCAAGGGAAATCAGCTTATCATTTACTTGGCTTATTCTCATTATCTGTGTCTCTCTATGACTTGTTAGACCTAACTGTTGTGACCTCCCATCCAATGTAATTAGTTTATCATGCATCTGATTTGAGGCTGGCACTGCGCTATGAGAGTACACCAACCTCTAAGGGAGTGAGAGAGGAAAGGAAAGAAGGGATGGAGATGGAGGAGGAGGAGGAGGAGAGAGAGAGAGAGAGGAGGAAAAAAAAGAGAGGAAAAAGAATAGTTGGAAGGGAGACAGAAAATGATGGATGGAGGAAGAAAAGAAGGGAGGGAGCAAATGACAGACGGAGTGAGAAAAGTTTGGAGGAAGGAAGAAAGGTTAAGGAGGATGAAAAGGATTGATGGACACAGAAAAGAAGTTACAGAAGGAAGGAAGGAAGGAAGGAAGGAAGGAAGGAAGGGAGGGAGGGAGGGAGGGAGGAAGGATACAACAATGTTTTAAATCATAACGACATAATCAAAAGTATTACCAAGGTCAGTTTGCCCTTCAAAGCTTCCTGAGCTGCTGCATAGTTGGAATCATTTTTGTCCTTGTCCTTGTCCTGCGAAGACTGGCTTTTGCCGGAGAGAAACTTCTCAATGTTCAGTATCATCCTCATGGCATCGTAAGGCTGCAGAGGTAACAGACTGGTTAAGGTACCATGTTTCCATACATGCCACTGTGGCATACTGAAAATCGTTAGTGGTTCCAACTTCACATAAAAAGGTCATTCCATAATGCTCCATTCCTGTGCCAATGAATATCACATAAAATGCTCCTCACTGTCCCATGTGAAAAGTGAAACAGACAGAAGTCCGGACAGACCAACAGCAGGGCGAGGAACACTGGTAATAGAGAAAGCTAATCCGCATGCAAAAATCAGTCCAGCACCACTAGAAGTAGTGTGTATGGACTACACTTGAGTTCAAAGCCAGCGAACACACGCAACAAAATAGCTACGGTCTCCACAATGAAAGTTGGCTGCAATGGATCACCAACACTCACTGTCTTGGTTGTACACTCTGACTGACAAACCATTGTTTGTTCATCTCTTGATGTTATCTTATATATAAAAGGCAATCTCCGTCTTTATGTATGTATGTATGTCCTTTATTTGTTCGCGAACGGCCCATCCGATTGAGATGAAATTTTCTACACGCCTTCCTTTCATTCCAGCGCTGCCAACTGTGATATTTGTTTAGTGTGAAATCGCCTGCTTACTCAGTATTATTTCATTTTTCATTATAATTTCATATATCTCAGGGGACCTAACTCTGTAAAAGTTATTTCAAGGGGCATAACTTTTCTGTATAACTTATAGTCATATTGTGGCATCGTTTTCAAAGATTTATAAACTCTTTGTCCATAGTTATGTACCGGCATATGAGTTATAATAAATAATGATACAATCTGTAAGGCATTTTCAAAGTTTTCATAAAAATAATGCACAATGCATAACATTGTAACTCATCTTTTTTTGCTTAAGAAGTTACTGTAGTCATGCAGGTGATTAGAAAGAGTTTTCATTAAAAATAATGGATGGTGTGTGGAAGGACATTCTTTTAAGTTACTTTTCTTGTTGTATGAATTTAATGAGAACTTATATGAATTAAATGAGATGCTCCCCACCAGGGACTGGGCGAAGCCGGGCAGGGTCAGGCAGACAGATAGACAGACAGATAGACAGTCGGGAACGGGAACTTATATGACTACTTATATGAATTAAATGAGATGCTCCACACCAGGAGCTGGGCAATGCCGGGCCGGGTCAGGCAGACAGACAGACAGACAGTCGGTAACAGGAACGAGAACTTATATGACTACTTATATGAATTAAATGAGATGCTCCCCACCAGGGTCTGGGCGAAGCCGGGCAGGGTCAGCTAGTCTTAAAATAAAAGTCACTTAAAAGTCGACAGGGTCGACTTCATTGCACCAGATTTAATCCCATATGGCTCAGTCTCTTTCCACAGCGCGGAAAGCGTCACACAAAGCACAAACTCCATAGCTTCAGCGACAATCCTCAGAAGTCTCAGAAAAAATGCACTTGTGAACTAAAGGACGCGGCCCGGAACCGAACCCAAAACCTTCGGAGCCCGAGTCAGACAGCTTGACCACTTTGCCACCGAGACTCCCTGATGTTATCTTCTCACCTGCACTGCTGTCTACCTCTTGCCCGCCAGCCTTTAGAACTCTTCCCTTCAATTTGGTTTATGTCAGCATCATGTGTCTTTTAACATCAAAATGTTTTAATTGTTTATTTCTTATTTTTTTCATCAACTCTCTTTTCATTACTAGCCTCTCTAGAACCTCTGTATTTGTTTGTTTTTGTTTCCATGAAATACAAACAACTATCATGCACCACAGATTGTAAATATTTTGCCTGGCATATTTCGCTGCATCCCGTCAGGAACATACTGCAATAATCACACAACATATACTAAAACAATGAGATAAATCCTTCAAGCTGAAATATACAACACACATTCACATAGTAATTTGAATTATCTACCAAGGTAATCTTAAACTATCATGTCTTTTTGCACAAAGTTGGCTTTTGTCAATGAATGCCAATTATCTCTGCCAGCTTTAACATTTTGTGTGTTAAACATCACATGAAATGCACTGTCCCTATTTATCACATGACAGGTTTCCAAAATGTGCAGCCCAATCAATGATGTAGGAGATTTTAGGTGTGTAGGTTTTACCAGGTTACCAGAATCTTTCTGTGAATATGTGTTGTATATGTCAGCTTGAAGGATTTATCTATTTACTTTAGTTTATATTGTGTGATTTCTGCAGTATGTACTTGATGAGATGCAGTGAAATATGTCAAGCAATAAATTGTGAAATCGTGCATAACAGTTGTGTGTATTTCATGAAAACAAAAACAGTCAAATACAGAGGGTCTAGAGAGGCTAGGAATGAAGAAGAGAGAGCTAGTTAAAGCAATAAGAAAGAGTAGAGGCTAGGAATGAAGAAGAGAGAGCTAGTTAAAGCAATAAGAAAGAGTAGAGGCTAGGAATGAAGAAGAGAGAGCTAGTTAAAGCAATAAGAAAGAGTAGAGTTAAACATTTCTATTGTTTATGTCTTTGTTATTCAAATATTAAGCACCATGTTTATTTTGGCTGACATCAGTTCCATTTGGGAACAAATTTTATAGGAATGCCAACAAGCTCAAGCCAACTGCCACTTGAGGCTAACATCTGAAGGTGTACAAAGAAGATGATTACGATTCATGTTTTATTTGTGCATGAGATGTCAATGCATGAACTCAAGTGTGGTTATTTTATTATTTTGGCTGGGAATGTCCAAACTGGCCAGGTCTGTAATCATGTTCACAGATCAAAGTGAGTGGCTTGTGACCTGCATTAATGTGACATGATAGTTTTAGCTTTTTGTGACTGGTCAGGAGAGCTGCTACCTAAGGAGGAACGACAGTCTGATCTGGAGATTGGTAATATCTGGCTTTTCAGACAATCAGGTCAGGAGAGTTGCTATCGAGGAGGAAAGACAGTATGATCTGGAGAGACTGTAATATCTAGCTTTTCAGACAGTATTATCAGGAGAGTTTTTATTGAGGAGGAAAGACAGTCTGATCTGGAGAGACGTAATATCTGGTTTTTCAGACAGTCTGGGCAGAAGAGTTGCTATCAAGGAGGAAAGGCAGTCTGATCTGGAGAAACTACCTTCGGTGAAGATGCCTAGTACATTATGCTTGATTTAACAATTCACAACTTCAGAAAAATGACATAAATGGGTGTTCTATAGGGGCAGCCTTGCCCGGTAGGGAGAGTCATGTACACTATTGACTCCAGACTGCCAGCATACAATTAAGTGAAAAAGATTTGCGATGATTAAAGTAGGCTTTTTTAGTTTAATTGCACATCCTCATCAGGATGCTGCGATCAACCCTAGATTGACTTTCTAGGCAATTTTATACTCCATAGTTTGCAATGGCTTTCTGAACAAGAAGTCAACTGATCATCCGTGCACAGGAAGTGTAAGAGCTATAAGAGATAAATACCTGGATGACCTGGCCACATGGCATAATTCAGACATAAACACAGCCGTTATTTATGAGTGATATGTCAGGTCTTAGTCAGATATGACTGAGCTACCGTATGACAGTAGACTATACTACCTGTTTTCTGTTAACGCTGAATGTTGGACCACGCACACCAAACCTGATACCCCACATTGTGCCAAAGGCTTTGGGTGGAAGAGTGTCTTACCCTAGTGCAAGGAAATGCAACCTTAAGACTAAATGTCATGGCAGGGCAGACCAGGCCCTAAGCCTTCGTCTGCAACTGGTCTAGGATGGAAGCTCTGACAGGCGAACAGTTAGAGCATTGCTTTGCTGATCCAGCAGCTTGTCTTGTTCCGCACGTATTGGTGTTACCTTTCCTCTGGAGTAAACTAAACAGGTCGAGAGAGGGATCATGCTGCATGGGCAACACACGGTCTCTAAATTCAGCTCAGACTTTGCGTTATGGAGAGGTATAACTCCATTTTACAAACTACTGTCTGTCAAGACGGCAAGGTGCCAGTCAGTCAGTTAGTCATTTACGAATAAGATGGCCAACCATGACAGCCTAAGCCTTTCAGCACTGGCACATGATTAATGCCATAGAGCAGGTGCCCGATAAATACGTCATAGCAATGAAGTAGAGAATCCTAGAAGCCAAATGCTTGGAGAAACCAAGAGACAAGTATCAACAGAGAGAAACGTCACGCTGACGTCGTTTTACAACAAACAGACTTTGTGGAGTTTTCAACAGAGAAGGCAGTGCAAATTTGATTCTGGAATGAATGGGCCTGGCTAAGGAATTGTTGGCATTTGGCAGTGGCTTTAAAGTGAATAACATATGGAAGGATCTTCCAACAGATTGATAACGCCACTTATCCAGAAACGGCGGGTAGAAACCTAGACGGAATCTAGGCAGCGGCGAAGACAAAATCTGTAAACGAGAGAAGGACATGTACGGAGGTACAAGGACAATGGCGATTACTTTATAACAGGTTTGGTGTATGTTGAATATTACATTGTAACTATAATTCAGACACCTGCCTGGCAACAACAGGCAGTCTGGAAGTTCTAGATATTCATTACGACAAATAGTTTCAGCTGTCAATTAAACAGCATGCATATTGTCCAACTCTGCAGTCATTTCATCTTTTAAGTTTGCAGTTGCCTTCAGTTGCTGTTACATTGATTCAAGTATTATTGAGCCAAAATCTAATTATACCTGCTGTGTGGTTCACAACGTTATTAGACCAAATATATTAATGAAGAGGAACCTATAGTTTGGCAATGATGATAATGACTAATTGCAACCAATACCTTAGTCTACACACTACATCTCTGGCAATGTGGCGACAGGGTTCTGATTTCAATTCACAATTCTACATTCCGCGTTCGAAACAGCTCTGGGCGATTTGGCAGTAGGTAGACTGTCTTGCGCTGGTTTTCACACAACTGTATGAGTGGTGGTTGTTCAAAAAACAAGGGCAACTTCTGAACGCAAACTTGCCAAGAAATCACAACTAGCCAAAAAAAATGCTTGGGTTGACTGTGACATCCAGTAAGGGATATGCAACTAACTTCTTTTAATATGCTACATGGCAACTGCCTGGGCAAGCAGTCTTTATTCTCCACCCTAAGATAAAACATGTCAAAATTACAAAAAGTGAGCTTACCTGGTGAACAGTGAGATATAACTCGGTCAGCAAAAGCATCATCTTCTGGGCAAGGGTTTCATCTGGTAAGACAGTTGATAAACAAACACATATATATTGTTTGGCACTCATACAAGTAGAAGAAAGAAGTGGAGACTAGAGGTCGCACTAGATAACATACGAATTGAAAGCTATAGTTACCAACCAGGATTCTAACCTGTCACCTCCAAATGACGACAGCGCCTCGCTGCAGGAAGTGTAAGTTGTCCGTCTAAACAAATCCCACTGCGGTGGAAATGACCAAGAGAAGGCTGCAAGAACACTGGAAAATTGTGAGGAAAGAAAACCAACCCACTGGTAGATAGAGCCTGTGACCTGGGATGGAATCTGTCTGGAGGAAGCACACCTGACACACGTGCTTGACCAATTCTGACATGCTTATCTCTGAGTTGCATAACTGGGTGTGATACACTTCTCTCTACAGAGGAACTAAACACCAGCAGAAAGAAGCAGCAACAGCAGAAGAAGCAGCAACAGCAGCAGAAGAAGAAGCAGCAGCAGCAGAATCAGCAGAAGTAGAAGAAGAAGCAGCAGAAGTAGCCACAGAAGTAGCAGGAGAAGAAGCAGCAGCAGAAACAGAAGAAGAAGAAGAAGAAGAAGAAGAAGAAGAAGAAGAAGAAGAAGAAGAAGAAGAAGAAGAAGAAGAAGAAGAAGAAGAAGAAGAAGAAGAAGAAGAACTGAATTGAATTGATCTTTATTTACAAAGGGTAACAAATTGAGCGCGTAGGCCCGTCTTACATTCGGCCATTCCAATCACTCATCTTTCGTTCATCAACAGTGCATGATGCATTCACATAGGAAAACAAACATTGTCAAATGAATGTTGTAAGCATAAACAATGCATATTCTCATGTTATGTGACACATCCCCCCTCCCACACACACATCCCGTACCAACCCACACACACATCCCACACCAACCCACACACACATCCCTCACCTACTCACACATCACCCACCCATACTCACACATCCCCCACCCACCACACACCCCCCACTCATCCCTCCACCCACTCACAGATCCCGCGCACCAACCCAGACAACCCTCACCCACCCACATGCATCATTCCACCCACTCACACATACCCCAATCCACTCAAGCTCCCCACACACACATGCTCCACCCACCCATACACCCTCCAACCACACACACATACCACTCACACACACACATCCCGCCCCAACACACATATCCCTCACCCACTCACACATCAACCACCCATACCCACACATCTTTCCATCCACACACACATTTCCCCGCCCATCCACACATTTCACAACCACCCACACACCCGAACAACCACACACACATCCCCCACCAACACACATTCCCCCACCAACACACACATCTCCCATGCAAACACACATCCCCCACCTACCAACACCCACATATCCCCCACCCGCCAACACCCACACATCCAACTACCCACAACACCCATGCAAACACACATCCTCTTCCCACACACTCCTCGCCCATCCCCTTGCCCCATCCATACTCACATCCCTCCACCCACTCATCTCCGCACCATCCTACACATTCCCACCCACACACTTCTCCCATACTCCAACACACCTCTCCCACCCACACAATCCACACATACACTCCCTATCCACACATTCCCTCATTCACACACAAACACCGACCCACATGCACATCCCCAACCCAACACCTCTTAAATCCATATACACATCAGCCACACCCATCTCCTAACCCATACACATTCCCCACACCTCCTACGCACATCGCCACACCCATCTACATACTCCCCCCCCCCCCACCACCAATACCCACCCACTCACACACATCCCTCGCTCACACTGACACCCCCACCGACCCCCTCACATTTTCACCCAGAAACATCCCTCATCCACACACATATTCCCCCACCTTCACAGCAACGGGTGTCCCCATTATGCTCCGTTCCTGTGCCAGTGAATATCACACAAAACGCTCCCCACTGCGAAAAGTGGAAAAGACAGGAGTCTCGACAAACAACAGCCCGCACAGATACACTGTGCATAATGCCGCCACCAGAATGTCAACACACCAGTCCCCCATGAAACACCCTGTTCATCTTTGATGGAATCAGCAGTCTTTTTCCTATCTGAATGTTTCCTAGATGTTCACCTACACAGTCCACGAAAATACAGTTCATCGCTGATGGCAGTGGCAGTCAACCAGAAGCCCAGCAGCCATGCATGTCTGCATAAGGCAAACACCGGTCAACTCTGGGACATAGCCACCTGCCATCACTCCGAACATGCAGTTACGTTCCAAAAAACCTCAGGCAGATTCAAAAGCATTTCACACGAAACTCACAACTCACTGTGTCGCGCCACGCACTCACTCAGTAGCAGGGCGATGGAACCATCAAGCCTCCTTAGTCGTCTTTTACGACATGCGTGGTAGGCCACAGTGTTGCTATTCTTTGCTTCCCATATGGGCCCCAGCAACACATGGGAGGTGGGGATGTGTGGAAGAAGAAGTGTGTTGGTGGGGATGTGTGGAAGAAGAAGAAGAAGAAGAAGAAGAAGAAGAAGAAGAAGAAGAAGAAGAAGAAGAAGAAGAAGAAGAAGAAGAAGAAGAAGAAGAAGAAGAAGAAGAAGAAGAAGAACTGAATTGAATTGATCTTTATTTACAAAGGGTAACAAATTGAGCGCGTAGGCCCGTCTTACATTCGGCCATTCCAATCACTCATCTTTCGTTCATCAACAGTGCATGATGCATTCACATAGGAAAAAAAACATTGTCAAATGAATGTTGTAAGCATAAACAATGCATATTCTCATGTTATGTGACACATCCCCCCTCCCACACACACATCCCGTACCAACCCACACACACATCCCACACCAACCCACACACACATCCCTCACCTACTCACACATCACCCACCCATACCCACACATCCCCCACCCACTCACAGATCCCGCGCACCAACCCAGACATCCCTCACCCACCCACATGCATCATTCCACCCACTCACACATACCCCAATCCACTCAAGCTCCCCACACACACATGCTCCACCCACCCATACACCCTCCAACCACACAAACATACCACTCATACACACACATCTCCCTCACCCACTCACACATCAACCACCCATACCCACACATCTTTCCATCCACACACACATTTCCCCGCCCATCCACACATTTCACAACTACCCACACACCCGAACAACCACACACACATCCCCCACCAACACACACATCTCCCATGCAAACACACATACCCCACCTACCAACATATCCCCCACCCGCCAACACCCACACATCCAACTACCCACCAACACCCATGCAAACACACATCCTCCTCCCACACACCCCTCGCCCATCCCCTTGCCCCATCCATACTCACATCCCTCCACCCACTCATCTCCGCACCCCCCTACACATTCCCACCCACACACTTCTCCCATACTCCAACACACCTCTCCCACCCACACAATCCACACATACACTCCCTATCCACACATTCCCTCATTCACACACAAACACCGACCCACATGCACATCCCCAACCCAACACCTCTTCCATCCATATACACATCAGCCACACCCATCTCCTAACCCATACACATTCCCCACACCTCCTACGCACATCGCCACACCCATCTACATACTCCCCCCCCCCCCCACCAATACCCACCCACTCACACACATCCCTCGCTCACACTGACACCCCCACCGACCCCCTCACATTTTCACCCAGAAACATCCCTCATCCACACACATATTCCCCCACCTTCACAGCAACGGGTGTCCCCATTATGCTCCGTTCCTGTGCCAGTGAATATCACACAAAACGCTCCCCACTGCCCAATGTGAAAAGTGGAAAAGACAGGAGTCTCGACAAACAACAGCCCGCACAGATACACTGTGCATAATGCCGCCACCAGAATGTCAACACACCAGTCCCCCATGAAACACCCTGTTCATCTTTGATGGAATCAGCAGTCTTTTTCCTATCTGAATGTTTCCTAGATGTTCACCTACACAGCCCACGAAAATACAGTTCATCGCTGATGGCAGTGGCAGTCAACCAGAAGCCCAGCAGCCATGCATGTCTGCATAAGGCAAACACCGGTCAACTCTGGGACATAGCCACCTGCCATCACTCCGAACATGCAGTTACGTTCCAAAAAACCTCAGGCAGATTCGAAAGCATTTCACACGAAACTCACAACTCACAGTGTCGCGCCACGCACTCACTCAGTAGCAGGGCGACGGAACCATCAAGCCTCCTTAGTCGTCTTTTACGACATGCGTGGTAGGCCACAGTGTTGCTATTCTTTGCTTCCCATATGGGCCCCAGCAACACATGGGAGGTGGGGATGTGTGGAAGAAGAAGTGTGTTGGTGGGGATGTGTGGAAGAAGAAGAAGAAGAAGAAGAAGAAGAAGAAGAAGAAGAAGAAGAAGAAGAAGAAGAAGAAGAAGAAGAAGAAGAAGAAGAAGAAGAAGAAGAAGAAGAAGAAGAAGAAGAAAAAGAAGAAGAAGAAGAAGAAGAAGAAGAAGAAGAAGAAGAAGAAGAAGAAGAAGAAGAAGAAGAAGAAGAAGAAGAAGAAGAAGAAGAAGAAGGAACGTGTGTTCTTAATCATCCAGTGAGTTGATGCTGAGGTAAGCGGTTTAACCCTAAACCGAACAGCTGGACTAAAATGCTGACCTGTCGTCCTTGACTTCGGGACGTAAATTACAAGTACCTCTGAAGTTGGAGTGGGTTTGCCTGATGGCGAGGGACACTGATAATAGGGAAGTCAATCCACACACAAAATTCAGTACAGCACTACTAGAAGTAGAGTGTATGGACTACGCTTGAGTTCAAAGCGTGCAAGCACAAAATATAAAAACAGCACCAGGTTTTCTCCATCTGTCTCAGCTTCTTCTTCTGCTGCATTTGTCCAGAATGTTGTTTTAGACGTAATTGCGTTGTGCCTATTTACAGCAAAGCTGCGATATTTGCACCTTTCGGCCAACATATCCAACTTCTTCATGCATTTGTTGACTGGGTTACCTTCCTGAGATCCGTCCCATCTCTCTCCACACAGCAGTTAACCACCTGCTGAAATTGTGACACAGCACAAACTCCCTGACTACAGTAATGATCCAGAGACGCTGCACTCATGAACAACATAACAAAACCTAAAACCCACAACCTTCTAAACATGAGGTTGATGCCTTAACAACTTCAACAAGAAGAAGTAGGAGGAGGAGAAGATGAAGAAGATGATAAACTTAACATTATCTACTTCAAAAAGTTACAAAACTAACTAAAATTATCACGCCAATTTCAGACAAATGAAATAAGTTTGAATAATTCTAAGCAAAAAAATAAAGAGAAGGGACAAAAGGTCAGCCCTACCTATTGGCTCGATATATCTGAAGAGCTTTTCCAGCACTGATAAGGCTGCCCGATACTGCTTCTCGTAGTACAAGACAACAGCCTTGTTGTAGTACACCACGGCGTAGTCTGCGTCATCGATGTTGCTCTTCTCGCTCAGGTCAGGGGAGATGCGTGCCTATCAGGCAATAAAGTGCATGTACATGTTACGAAAGTTTTATCTCTTCTACCAGGATCATGACAGGACCTCTATGCTACAATGTAGAAGAGGAAAGACTAAATAAGATAATAAGTAGAAGAAAAAAGACCACGCAGAGATCCCATCAGTGCAGCATAGTATCGGCAATGAATGAATCAATAAAAATGAGAAAGGAAAGACCAAATAAAGACAGGTAAGCAACCTCAATATTTCAAAGTACCTCTACACCTCAGAGTAGGAGAAGAAAGGCTAAACATGATCATAACAGGGACTCAACACTACAGGATAGAGATGGAAAGAATAAAAAGAATTGTGACGGCATCTAGATGGTAGAATAGGAAAGAAAATACAGAATTGTGATGGCAACCAGAGTGTAAAAGAGGAAAAAAAATAAACAGGATTGTGACGGCATCCAGAGGGTAGAAGAGAAAAGAATAAACAGGATTGTGACAGCATCCAGAGGGTAGAATTCATTCATTCATTCATTCAGTTGCAGAACCTCGCTGCCATAACAACCATCCGAAAAACTTATTGGTCATCAGCAAGATGTCCCGCGTCCGATACACCCATCAGGAGATCATCCGCCGCATCATGCACCCATCTTCCTTTTCCTTCTCTTCCCAGGCATATACCCCTCCATTATTACTATCTCCTAACTTTCATGGAGTTTAAAGTGACCAAAATATTTCAAATGTCTTTGTTTTATCGTCTTTAGTAGCCAACCTTCTTCAATTTTCAGATCTTGTATGGATTCATTTGTCCTTTTCTTTACCAAAGATATTCTTAGAAACCATCTATAACATTTATATTCAAAAGTATGTATGCGCTGTTCAGCTTGTTTAGTAAGTGTCCAGCTCTCACTGGCGTATATTGCAATGGGAAAGATGCATGCTCTTAAAAATATAATTGTTGTAGTTCTATCTGTTCCTCTCCATAATTTATTCAGTTGTTTTAGTTTTTGAAGAGCAATAGATATTTGTCATTTAATTTCCTTCATTGTGTCACCATTGTTGGTAATTAATGATCCAAGATATTCAAAATGTTCCACAACCTCCAAATTTTCTCCATTAACATATATTTCTTTCTCCATAATAGTTTTATCTGTATGCATTATCTTTGTTCTTGCTATGCTAAGATATAGGTTGTGATTTTCGCTTTTCTTTTGGGTTGAGATTATTAGTTGTTCTATACTATTCTGTGATGTGGATAGTAATACTGTATCATTACCATTCTGTGATGTGGATAGTAATACTGTATCATCAACATATCTAGTATTTCATTACCACCAATATTTAGGGCATCATATTGCTCCCTGTTTATATCATCTCTGACATTTCTCATTATATTTTCAGTGTACAGGTGAGCAGGTAGAATAGGAAAGAATAAACACGATTGTTATGCCATCTAGAGGGTTGAAGAGAACAGAATAAATACGATCATGACATCATCTCTACTCTACAAAGTAAAAGAGAAAAGACTACAGCGGAAAATAGCTACCATTGTACTCAATAATATAAAACATGAAACAAGTTACCTCTACACCCCGGGTAGTAGAACAGTGGTTCTCAACCTTTTTTTGCCCGTGCCCCCCTTCCTCATATTTTCATAACGTCATTTCCCCCCCCCCCCCCCCCCTTTCGTATTTCCTACCTAAAAATTTGGCCCGTGCCCCCCCCCCCCCCCCCTCACCATATTATCAGAAGGTCATTCCCCCCTTTCACATTTCCTACCTAAAAATCCAGCCCCGCCCCTACACAGTATACATAATAATGGAAGCTAAATTTAATAGCACATACTAAAACAAGTCTAGACGTCCACATAAACGTGATTTGTGGGTCTACTTACTTTATAAATTGAATTTTAGAAGGGTGAGACGTACAGAACCGTACAGTATGAACGGAAAAACAATATCAAGTAATCGGTTCTTGTATGAACGCGATCTTGAAATAATCTTAATTCCCCCCCTTGAAACCCTAAAATTCCCCCCTAGGGGGGAATTCTCCACTGGTTGAGAACCACTGCAGTAGAGGAAAGCCTGCAAATAAATCAACAAAACAACACATACCATGTTAAAAACAGTCTGGATATTATGTCGGAACTCATCAACAGCTCTGCACTGACTCTGGTAGAAGAGGGCAACCGAGCGGTTATGAACAACCTTGACGTCAGTGGGCCGGGCGTCCGCCAACTGGCCCATCGTCTTGGTGCAGTTAGTAAACTGGCCCTTCTCAAATTCACTCATCGCCTGAGCTGCAAGTTCTCGCTGTTGGTCTGTTACAGGTGGTTGTGGTGGAATGTCGTCGGATGTCTGGTCATTTTCGCCTGACATTTTCTCACCGCCAACAATTATACTGTGGAAGTCAAGGGGAAACCATGACAAATTTTCCATGAATTTATACAAATAAAAAAAAAAAAAAACATAATAATGTTCTCCTGTAGTGAATCTGAATAATGGAAAGACAAACAACAGACTGAATCATTTATTGCCAGGCATATTTCACTGCATCTCGTCAGGTACATATTGCTGAAATTGCACAACATAAACTAAAGCAACAGCATAAATCCTTCAAGTTGAAATATACAACACACATATTCACACAGTAATTTGAATTTTTTGTTTGCCTTATTGCTTCAGTTTATGTTGTGTGAATTCTGCAGTGTGCACCTGATGGGATGCAGCAAAATATGTCAGGCAAAAAACTGTGCAATTTATTGTTCATGTCTTCGATATTCCAAAATAATCATGTTTACTTTTACTGTTTTTCATCATGTGAATAATTAATTGTGCACTCTATTGTTCATGACTTCAATATTCCAAAATAATCATGTTTACTGTTACCGTTTTTCAACATGCGCATAATAAATTGTGCAGTCTATTTATTGTTCATGTCTTTGATATTCTAAAATAATCGTGTTTACTTTTACCGTTTTTCATCATGTGAATAATAAATTGTGCAATCTATTGTTGGTGCCTTTGATATTCCAAAATAATCATCTATTTACTTTTACTGTTTTTCATCACTTGAATAGTAAATTGTGCAATCTACTGTCCATGTTGCCATGATCCAAAATAGGTTAGATAAGGGTTAACATAAGAATTGACATTGATGAACTCTATTAACAAGGACGGAGAGAGTTAACATCCAGTTACGGGACAAACGGTAACTTGAAGACAGTTCGCGGAAGCGCTAACAAGGTTGACACGACAAACAACAGTGAATAACACAGGACAGTTCACAAAATCGACTGTGTGTCCCTGCTGAGAGTCTTTAACTTCTTCGGCTTCCAGATACTCCCACCTGGTCAGCCCATCCCAGGATCTCCTCTTCATGGCTTATACCATCAGGAGGGACTCTGAGCAGGATCTCGTCAGGGTTGCAGATGATGTGCTGGTGTACAGATAGAGCAGAGATAGGGACAGTTTGGCTGCAGATTTACAGGTGGCAGTAAACAGGGTGGCAGAGTGGTGCAGGGACACAGGGGCTGTAATAAACCCAGACAAGGCATCGGTTGTGTGGTACTCCCTGGATAACCAGATTGTGAAGGCAGATGTCCCATGTATTATATTGAATGGATGTCCTCTTAGCAGAATGAGTAAATTGAAGTACTTGGGTATCACCTTAAAGATCATGTGGAGGCTTTAGCGGTGAAGGCTGATAGGGGACTTCATGTTTTGAGGGCGATGGCAGCAACCAAGGTACAGCGGAGGATGCTTTACAGGCTCTTTCAGTGGTTAATAATGTCTTCACTGAGTATGACTTGGGGCTCCTGACAGTATCAAAGAGCCAGCTTGAAAGATTAAAAATAATAATAAATGAATCACCAAAAACTGAGAAGTAGATTGTGAGCTTTACTAGAGCACGATTACAAGTAACAAAATGGACGTTGCGGCCAAAGCCTTGGTCAGCACAGAACAGACAAACATAAACCCACACACTACATAAAAAACACTACATAAAAATATTAGTTACTTATCTATACACTTGTAAGGCTGAAAACATCTTTGAGCAACAATCAGTGGACAATGTTGTCTCTTGGATGAATTTAACTGTCTTTTTTAGTTCACTCAGCGGTCCATAGAGTTTATCTTCCACTGTCGTCTCTCTATGCCAGAAGGTTTGCCTAGACATGTTGTAATTTGGGTAGTCTTGGAGTATGTGCTCTGCTGTCTGTGACGCCAATCAACATGTGCACATGGCTGATTCAATCTTGAATTTTGTATACAAGTGGTTGCGTAATCTATTGTGTCCTGTTCTGAGGCGCAGAATAATGACTTGTTCTGGTCTGTCCATAATGTGGAAGTCGTCTTGAGCAGGTTTTGGTAGCTTTCTGACTGATTTGATCATCCTTTTCGTTTGGTGGTATGTAACGGGCACATCAGGCTGTTCGTCTTTTGCTCCTTCCTTAGCCAGTCAATCAGCTGTGTCATTTCCATGTATTCCACAGTGGGATGGTATTCACTGTATGGTGACCTTATGCTGACTGCTAAGTTCAGAAAGTAGTGTCCTTAGTATTGGCGATTTCCCAGACAGGAGCGCCTCGAGTACTGATTTTGCATCTGTCAATAGCACCACAGGTTGTGTACCATGGCTGGTATTTAGTAATTTCTCTGTTGCTATCTTGACTGCCTCAATGTCAGCATCATAGTTATGGTTCTCACAAAAGTCTTACTACTCGTAGAGCATTCAGAATGTCAGCTTGGTCCATGGCGCGTCCGCCCTCCACAGTAGCCTTACCTGCGAGCTTGTCAGCCCGCTCATTTCCTTGTACTTCCGCATGCCCTGGCATGAAGATGAAACTAATCTTTGCCAGACCGCTCCAGAGACAGCAACCACTCTCTTCAAATCCACCCCATCTCTATCCTCTTGAGCGTGCTCTTTGAGTCACTAAGGAAGCATGCCCTAGTGAATGTCTGTGTCTTGAGCCATGTTATAGCTTTACTTACTGCCATGACTTCCATAGTCAGGCTACTTGTGGTCTCAACAAAAGCACCAGAGTCCTCCTTCACAATTCTCCCTCCAGCCTGTGCCATAAAGGTCCATGAGCTTCTCACATGTCGGATGACTGACCCATCTGTGTAGATGACAGCATCACCGTCTAACGAATTCTCGAAAATCAACGCTTGTACTTCCGCCTTCACTGCAACCAGATTTTCTTGTCTACATTTTCTGCCTAGTTGGATGCAAACAGACAGGGACGTACAGACATCTGTTGGCACTTGTACCCACTCCTCGCCAGGTTCTAAGTCCTCAAGTGCACACAAATCACAATCATACCTGTTGACAAATGTCTTCGGCTTGACCCATCCACGACCTTCTTCAATTAACACAATTAATTTATATGTAAATACATAATTATAAGTATAAGCCTCATAAGTATAAGCATCATAAGTAAAAACCTAACTGATAAAATAAAACATACATAACTATCTTAAGTTTGCTGGCAGTAGAATCAACATAATTTTTGTTTGTTTTCATTTTTGTTTCACTCATCGCTGACTTAAAAATACTTAAAATTAGTACCGACGTACTTACGATAGTCTGTACCGTTTATCATTATAAATTATTATTTATATCATTAAAAAAAACACATTGCATATCCTTTACAGGACATCGCTGTCAACATCCGCATCTTTCAGCTGATTGTTGATGATGATTTCTAGGCAAGATTACATAAATACAATAACATAGTTTGCCATTGCTTTCTGAGCGACCGGCTCAAATACCCCGTAAGTTACCGACGCGGAGAGAACCATTCACGTCATTACAGACCTGTTATGTGCAGCAAACAATCAGTGACAAGTCACAACCCAGGGATGTGTAGATCAACTTAATATTTAAAATAAAATCCGTAGTTTGGTAAGTTAGAAGCCTCCGATGGAAGCAGACATGACACCGGAAATACTTATGTCTTTCAAAAGTTGGACTAGCTTGGTCCTTGGTTTTAGAATCAACATAGTAGTCAGACTAGATTCGAACTCTTGACCACCAGGCCGGCATGCTAGCGTCTCCAACTGTTTCATGTACTGCCAATGATTTCCGCATGCCGCAATTCGGAAGAGTGCCTATATATATATATATAAATATATATATATATATCCGGACAATTACGATTGAGAGGTGTACACTCTCATACAGGTCCATATACTTGCTTCAATGCCCTTTGCTGTGGGATATGGCTGTACGCCTCTAAACCAAGTCCCACGGATGTGTGGGTCTGGCCACCACTAACCTCCTGCTCTTGGAGGTGAGATTCGCCTCCGGCTCTTGGAGGTTTCATGCTGAACCGCCAGCGTCTGCAGCCTACCTTGTTTCGGACGTACTGGTTATCCTTTCCTCTGGAGTAAACAAGGCAAGGCAGAGAGGGAACATGCTGCATGGGCAACACATTTTCTCTTTATCCATGCCCAGGCATTGTGTGATGGGATTTTGGCCAAATTCCAATCCACATATTTTCGTCTGTCAAGACGGCAAGATCACTCACTCACTCACTCACTCACTCACTCACTCACTCACTCACTCACTCACTCACTCACTCACTCACTCACTCACCCACTCACTCACTCACACAAAACAGGTCTGTTACCAGACTCCTGAATACCATACATGATACTGGAAATATACCTCATGAATTATGTAATTCTGTATTTATTGCAATCCCAAATAAATCCATCCATCCATCATGTGCCATGCCGGTAAGCGTGGGCGGTCATGTTCTGCCATCTCACTCGATCACCAGAGTCGTGGATCAGCACCGTGCTCCTGTGGCCAAGCCATCCAGATATTTACTTCTCGGTCTTCCCCATGGTCTCTTCCCTTCGATCTTGCCAGTTGTCACCAAGTTCTCCAATTCATTTCTTCTCATAATATGCCCAACAAATTTTGATTGTCTACGTCTAATGTCTCTAATCAGTTTATGATCTTCATTTGTTTCTTGAAGGACTTGCTCGTTGGTCCACGACTGATCCACGACTCTGGTGATCGAGTGAGATGGCAAAACATGACTGCCCAAGCTTGTCGGCATGGCACATGATGGATTGCGCGAATAACAACTATTCGATCAACGGCATTTAAGATCTGCAAGCGGAACGCTTTTAACACATATCCCTGCAGTAAATATAGCATGGTGGCTAAATTTAAACATCCCAGCAAACAACACCGCCCAAGATACCATTTCAATACGGCAACAGTGACAAGACGGGGCAGTATTGATTATTTTTATTTATGGCGGGTTCTGCCATAGCAACGAATGTAAACACAACCACAAGGTGTTTGTCGCTACACGGAGATACATATCATAGTTGGTGTGCTTAATTATTAATCTCTTCTGAAATACTTAAATAATTTAAGGGCATAATTGCTGACGTTTTTGAATCCCGTGTAAGTATGACTATCAATGTTTATTTAATGTAATGACAATACCTTAAGCTGCTGTGTTCTCATTGTATTTTTTGTAATCTTTCTATTTTAGTCGCACTATTTATTCTTGTTGCGGTATACCGGTTTTCAAACCAGAGGTGGGTTTAGTTTGCAGGTGATGAGTCCCAAATCTTATTGACCTATAGATTCTCCTCCTCCTCCTCAACCTCTCCTTTCGATCCTTCCACTTCTCCTCTACTTCTTCTTCTCCTCTACTTCTTCTTCTCTACTTCTTCTTCTTCTCCAACTCCTCGTCCCCCTCCTGTTTCTCCTCTATTTCTTTATCTTCAATTGATGCTGCATCTGCTTCTCCTTTTTCTTCTTATACTTTATCCTCCTCTACTTATTCTTCTTCTTCAACTGCTACTGCTTCTGCTTTTCCTCCTCCTCAGATCCTTCTTTCTCTTCTTCTTCTTCTTCTTCTTCTTCTTCTTCTTCTTCTTCTTCTTCTTCTTCTTCTTCTTCTTCTTCTTCTTCTTATACCTTCTCCTCCTCCTCCTCTACCCTCTCATCATACTTCATATTTGTACTCTCTCTAAAGTGTTCGCAAGTACTGTCAGTATAAAACATTGGTTCTATGAAAGTATTTCAAACGTCTGTCCGCAGTTCCACTAGTACCCCACCCAAACCCGCTCTGTGGTCAAGGCGTTACGGACGCAATTCGCAATCCTGCATACCGCGTTTGACAAACAGCTGCGGGCGATTTGGAAGCCGACCGCATTGTGTTGACTTTCATACAATGGTAAGAGTCCTCGTCGTTCAGAAATGAATGGCAAACTACTGAACGTAAACTTGCCAACAGCCCTGAAGTCGGTGTAGGTTCGCCTGGTAGCGAGTGACACTGGTAGTAGGGAAAGCTAATCCACACGGAAAAAAAATCAGTCCAGTGCACTAGAAACATGTGTATGGATTACACTTGAGTTCAAAGCGAGCAAGCGCAAAAAAAAAAAAAAAACTTGCCAGAAATCACAAACAACCAGAAATGCTGAGGTTGACTGTGACGTCCTGTAAGGATATTGCATCTAACTTTAACTAATGTTATTCTCCTTCAGTTTCATGGCAATAATTATGCCCGGTAGATTGTCTAAAGTTCAGTCTTCTGTCGGTCGAACAACTTTCGTCCCTGTATCGGTATGACAATTGGTGGGACTAGCCACTCTAGACTACCTGGTCAGCCATCTCTACCGCCTCTTACGCATTTTCCTCATTTTAGAATGTTAGTAGATGGTTCCGTCGCCCAGCTACTGAATTGAGTGCTTGGAGCGACACTGTGATCTGTTGATTTTGTGTGGAGTGCTTTTGCATTTGTCGCAGTTGTTTGTTTTGTGAACTGCATGTTCAGAAAATGGCGGCGGCCGGTTGCTGAACTAGCTAGTTTTGTATTATGCAGTAATGTGTGTGAAGCTGCTGTATTTCTTGTGACTGCCGCTTCCATTGACGATGAACTAGAACTTTCGTGGCGGACTGTTGTGTTGGCATTCTGGCAGCGGCCTTATGCATGCAGTTGCCTGTGCGTGCTGTTGGGTTGTCGGTACTGCTGTCTGTTCCACTGTTCGCGTGGGGCAGTGAGGGGCATTTTGCGTGATATTCACTAGCACTGGAACGGAACATTATGGGGAGGGAGATGTGACCCTTTTGCCGTGAAGTTGGAACCGCGACTAACTAACTAACCGTCTCAATGTCTGACACACAGGTAACATATAGTTCCAAATTACAATTAGATCTGCCTTGTCTCTGCGACGCTTCGCAGCAAAAGAAGTACGTAAAAAATGAAGAAGAAAGAAGTAGGAAACCCAACATTGACGTAAACCAGAAGGTTAACATGGCCTAATGGATAACAGCGCTCGCTCTTAAACTTCCGATGTGCTAATGCCAAGGTAGCGGTTTTAACCCCTATACCGGTCAGTTGTACTAAAACGTTGACTTTTCGTCCATGACTTGGGGACGTAAATTACAAATACCTCATAAATCGCAGTGGGGTCACATGATGGCGAGGGACACTGGTAATATGGAAAACTAATCCACATGCAATAATCACTCAAGTGTGAACTACGCCAGAGTTCAAAGCCAGCGAACACAAAAATAATAACACAATTTTCTTGAAACTGATTTCTGTGTCTTCTCTTGTAACTGATTTCTGTGTCTTCTCTTGTAACTAATTTCTGTGTCTTCTCTTGTAACTGATTTCTGTGTCTTCTCTTGTAACTGATTTCTGTGTCTTCTCTTGTAACTGATTTCTGTGTCTTCTCTTGTAACCAAGCCAAGACAGCCATCACTAACACATCATCATCATGTGGCAGATCTTTAGCAGAATGCCGGTCTCGTCACCCCCAGCGTAAAGAGCCTCGATCCCAAACCAGTTATTCTGCCTGAGACACGTTTATGCTTAAGTCGTCTGCAATGCCTTGTGTCCATTATCGTGCTGGTAGATCCCTGCCACTTCATCAATGAACAATACCGAACGCCTCTGGTCTTTTAAGCCATTGAGTTTAACAGAGCCAAGAACTTCTTCTTCTTTCGTTCGCCTTTCGTTTCGATTGCGTAACATCCTGATTGCTGTAGTGCACCTCCTGGCTGTTTGCCTCCGTCTTCAGCACATTTCCTTTGTTAGAGTAGACTTTGATCTTACTCGAATTTAGATATGTCTGTATGTACATAGAGCCTGCGCATGTATGGTACATACATATCTAGAGCTGTCTGATTTTACGGCGTCAGAGACCCGTCGTCGCCTCTTCTCCTGTTAGTTAAAACAATTTCTCTAGGAGTTGGACTTTTGCTGCCAAAGGTGATGAATACACAAGCCATTGGGATATTTTGCAAAGTTGGGAGCTCACCCCAACTCTGCCCCCCCCCCCCCCGGGCTCAATCAATCAATCATGTGCCATGCCGGAAAGCGTGGGCGGTCATGATTCGCCATTTCACCCGATCACCAGAGTCTTGGATCAGCTCAGTGTTCCTGTCTTGTCCATGCCATGTGTCCAAGCCATCCAGGTATTTTCCTCTCGGTCTTCCTCTTGGTCTGTTCCCTTCGATCTTGCCAGCTGTCACTAAGTTCTCCAGTCCATTTCTTCTCATAACATGTCCCCGGGCTACATAACATAAATTTGGAACCAGTCAAGAACCGACATCACAGCACTTGGGACATTCCCATACATGCTCAGTCCTCATTTCCAACGAAGAGTCCCAATACTACATGCACCAACTGCAGTCTAATTATTTGTCGTCTAGCCTTTCATTGGAGCACTGAATACCGGCAAGATCCTCCGGTGATTCCCTGCTGCATCACTCTCTACAGTCCACGACGATTTATATGTTCTCCCACATTCTACACTTGATCAGAAAGGGCCTTGCCACATCTGTCTTATCATGCACCAATACCCCACGCAACGGTACCGCCCCAATCAACCGTACCGCCTGCTAGTATCCCCCCACAACATCAGCATATCCTAGGGAAAATATCAAATAGATGCTCCCTATCTTTGAATCTTGATTGAATTTGATGTTTTAAACCTATGTCGCCTTTAGTATGGCCAAAGTATTTCTGATTCCTAACAGATACAAGCACAAATATGTCATCGGCTGCAAGAACCCCGAGGAGGACTGGGATACAACAGAAATACGGAACAAAACAAAAGAAAGGGACACCACGCAACAATGGAATACATGAAAATACGGAGACAGAACAACCGACACACCAAAAGTACGTTTTACATAAAAGTCTGTTGCTGCTCGTATTATTAGGTGTTGTATTTTTTTCACAACTTACTTTAACTCCTCAATTGTTTATGTTTTATTTTTTAACTTTCTCATCAGCTCTTTATTTTGTTCTGCTTCTTGTCTTCTTCTTCATCGTCTTCTGGATTGCAGCTGTTTTGTATTCTCGTAGAGTGGCTCTCCAGCTGGGTACATGGACCTCTGAGCCATTTATCATAGACCCCGGCCTACCATAGGGGTCAGCAATTTCATCTGTTCTTTTCAATGTGCATGCGAGCAAGATTGCAAGCCTCGAAACCCCAGGTTGCTGGAAGGATACTAACATTTGCAGATGATGTTCTCACATACAGGCAGGGGAGGGGCATAAATCAAACATCTCAGGGGCTGGAAGGATACTAACATTTTCAGATGATGTTCTCACATACAGGCAGGGGAGGGGCATAAATCAAACATCTCAGGGGCTGGAAGGATACTAACATTTGCAGATGATGTTCTCACATACAGGCAGGGGAGGGGCATAAATCAAACATCTCAGGGGCTGGAAGGATACTAACATTTGCAGATGATGTTCTCACATACAGGCAGGGGAGGGGCATAAATCAAACATCTCAGGGGCTGGAAGGATACTAACATTTGCAGATGATGTTCTCACATACAGGCAGGGGAGGGGCATAAATCAAACATCTCAGGGGCTGCAGGCGACACTTAACAAGGTGATGGATTGATGTACGGAGGCGAATGCTGTCACTAACCTGGAAAACGCATCCGTCCTGTGGTACTCTCTGGACAATAGGATTTTTAAAGCTGACCTTCCAAGCCTCACAATAAATGGTATTAATGTGAATAGAGAAAGCAGACTGAAGTACCTAATAATCATTTTGATAGAAGTCTGTCCATTAGGGATCATATTGAAGTGGTGGTTACAAAATGTCAGAAAATTCACTGAAGTGTATGGCAACAAGGGACGTGGAACAGAAAATCATATTCACACTTTTTCAGCACTTAATCATTTCAGTGGTAGAGTGTGGACTATGAATGCTCACTGAATCTCAAAGAGCCAGCTAGTGAAACTAGACCGCATACAGCATGACAAGTGTGTATTCGATACATCCTGGCGCTACCGACCATTGCAGACAAACTCAAGGTGTTGCAGGCAAGGTCATATCTCAAGGTAGCTGCGGACAAAGAACACCTCCTGCACGATTCCCTGGATGCTGTTAAGAGAAAGATCGTGGGTGGCTCAGACAGAAAATACCATCAGAGAAGTGTACCCACTTGAGAAAATTGGCAGAGGCAATGGGTGAGTCAGAGTGTCGAATGGAAATTCAGAATTGTGTGGTGATATACTCACATTGGTACGTGGCTGTAGGGAGTAGCCAGCAGGTGCTACGGAAGTCGAAATTCAGCAATTAATTCAGGACTACTCTCGTTCTGGCCATGCATTATCTATACTGATGACTTCGTGTTAATAGCCATAAAACAAAAGTGCATGGGGATTCATAGCAAAAGCAAATGGCCAATGTTTAGTAAAGGAGAGCTTGGCATATGACACCATAACCTCAAGTCTGAGAATGGAGGTGGAGGTGGTTACTGCAGCTTTCTGCTGGTTGGAGAACAAACTGTATACGCATGTTGTGATTGTAACTAATTCAAAAAGCATGCGGACAAAGGTGAAGACTGGCATGCTTCGTGCTGAATGACTTGCATCGATTCAGAGGTTCCAGGTTGTGAGTAATGGCTGCATCTTTTCTCCAGGACACTCTAGTGTCGTTGGAAATGAACAGGCAGGCAGATTGGCTGGTGACGCATCTTTAAAAGGTGATTTGATGAATGATAAGGCAGATGTAGTAAAGGCCTCTGGGAGCACGTGAATAATGCAAAAGAAGGAATAGACTATCATAGTCTAGAAATAATGCGGCAGCAAGTGGTGGTCAGAGGATCTTGTAGACAGTCGTTACTCGGAAGTAAAGCAAGACGGACATAAACTCAGATTGCAACGGGCACCATTACAATTGGAACTCTTCGCTGACTGTTGAAGATAAAGACTGTGCACTAATGGGAATGCCCATTAGTGTTGCCAATATCAAACAAGGACAGTCCTAGAAACACACAGGCGTAAAAATCACGTCATGTGAGGTGAGAAGCATAAGAAATGTGGCTAGAAAAACAAAAGAGATAGAGAGACAAAAGATACATTAAGAACATGTGTGAAGAAAACACCAATTACTGACTTTATAGAACATCAAAGAATTCAGTAGTTCGGACATTTAGCTAGAATGAAGCCAGACCAACTAGCGGCTAGAGTTTCATTAGAGAACATCGGCATACAAGGGGAGAGGACGACCCAGGAAGAGATGGCTAGATGGAGTAAAAGGGACACCGAAGTAATCAAGTATGACATTAATAAAAGTAACAAGACAAGCGAAAAACATACAACTACATCCACCTCCTCTCTGTGGCGACACAGGAAAAGCAGTTGGACAAAAGAAGAAGAAGAAGAAGAAGAAGAAGAAGAAGAAGAAGAAGAAGAAGAAGAAGAAGAAGAAGAAGAAGAAGAAGAAGAAGAAGAAGAAGAAGAAGAAGAAGAAGAAGAAGAAGAAGAAGAAGAAGAAGAAGAAGAAGAAGAAGAAGAAGAAGAAGAAGAAGACATAGCAATGATCAGTATATACATTTGTCAACGTACAGAGGTGCGCAATGTTTGGCTCCATCAAAGCACAATCTGGTGACATCATGTTGCTATGCGAAGGTTTTGGCCTAGGTGGCAGTGTTTACGAGCCAAGTCTAGCTCTGTTACAGAACAAAGCATATTGGATTTAAACGGTAGGTAGTTTGTTGTCTGTAAGACTGTAAGTTGAATTTGGGCAGTCAAAGACTAGAACAAGCAAACCCGAAAAGTCGGATGCACTGAGCTACGTACTGAAACAGTGCAACGCAACACGCATAATGAGGAGGCCGACAGATTGGCAAAGGAAAGTGGAAGACTACCTCAGTCTGATATAGATGAGGTCATGAGATTTATAAGAAACTGTTATAGAACCAAGCGGACATCGGAGCATCTAGGTCACCACATTCTCCAGTTTATTTCTTCTCATAAGGTGTCCAAAACATGTTGACTGTCTACATCTAATTTCTCTAATCAGTTTACGGTTTTAATTTGCTTCTTGTAGAACTTGCTCATGGGTTTCTCTGTCTGTTCATGGTATTCTTTGCATTTTCCTCAGAAACCACATTTCCACTGCCATTAGATGTTTTCCAGCTTGCCTGCTCATTGTCCACGTTTCACATCCATATAAAAGCACAGGTTATGTGTATCACTTCAACATTCTTTTTCTCGTTGTAGTTGACATCTATTTAGTGGTCAGTATGTTTTCCATCTTGAAAAATGCTACCTTCGCCATATCGATTCTTGTTCTAATCTCTTCGAGGCACTTCCCATCATATGTTACGACTGGGCTTCATATATCGAGATTCCCATGGACTCTTATCTTTCTGTATATCGTTTACATTGTTACCCATGACATGTTTTAATCTCTTCTGAATGATCCTACATTCTTTGTTATTTTGTTGTTGTTGTTGTTGTTGTTGTCCTTTTTTGTTGTTGTTTGTTTGGTATTAGCTTGCTTTGAACTCAAGCGTAGTCCATACACTTGCTACTACTGTGGAGTGGGTGCACGGGACTGATTTTTGCGTGTGGGATTTATAATATAGTAATTTAGTTGTATGTCCTTCACAGAACGTAGCAGTCAACCCCAGCATTTTGGGCTGTTCGTGATTCCGGGCAAGTTTTACGTTTAGTAGTTTGCCATTGCTTTATGAACAACTGGCACCTATACCTTTTTTTCGGAAAAAAACAACCAGTACCGCTGTGTTTCGAACTCGGTATACTGGATTACGAATCACGTCCCCGAATCCTTCGCCACGGAGACCGGCGTGTTGAATAGCTCTTCCCTATTACCATTGTCCCTCGTCATTAGGCGCATACAGACTAAATAATGCGATGGTCCTAGTCTGCACTCACCGCTTGCTACTGAATGGATAGGCTGGCCATCTATGCCCCCGTGCACTGAAGTCTACACAATACGGAGATCCTAACACTTGACATAACAACACCAAGTTCCTGCCACAGGGCCTGTTTTATTGTGTACATCTCTCACACAAACACACACATATAGAAATGCTTACGCATATGTAACAGCAGTAAATTGTGTCCCCCTTTGTCAACAGTAAAGAAGTTACGGACGCAGTTCGTAATCTCGCATACCCGCGTTCGAAACACAGCTGCGGTATTTGGCAGCAGACCGCCTTGCACTGGTTTTATTTTTAACGAAATGGCGTGGGTGCCGTCGTTCAGAAATCAATGGCAAACTACTGAACGTATTCTTGCCAAGAGATCACAACAGAAAATAATACTTGTGTTGACTGCGACGTCCTGTAAAGGATATGCAACTAACTTTTGATTTTTGTCGACAGTGGCGCAATGTGTTCCAGAGAGTGTCGACCTGACTGCTGCAAGCACGAGCAAGCCAAACAACACATACACGCTACAGGAGCTCAAGAGGTGATTGTCTGGTCGTTGCGGCTGTGATTGTATGGTCATCGCGGCTGTGATTGTATGGTCATCGCGGCTGTGATTGCCTGGTCCTTGTGACGGCGATTGCCTGGTCCTTGCGACTGTGATTGCCTGGTCATTGTGACTGTGATTGTCTGGTCCTTGCGGCTGTGATTGTCAGGTTGTTGCGGCTGTGACTGTCTGGGTTTGCGGCTGTGATTGTCTGGTCATTGCGACTGTGATTGTCTGGTCGCTGTGGATGTGATTGTCTGGTCGTTGCGGCTGTGATTGTCTGGTCATTGCCCCTATGATTGTCTGGTCATTGCGGCTGTGATTGTCTAGTCATTGCAGTTGTGATTATCTAGTCATTGCAGTCATTCTCAGACTGAATCAGATCAGTAAGCGTGTTTTAACACAGCCTCGGTGCCTTCCCTTTCCAGTGCGATTTCTTCTTCTTCTTCTTCTTCTTCTTCTTCTTCTTCTTCTTCTTCTTCTTCTCTTCCTCCTCCCACTCCTCCTCCCTCTCCTCCTCCCTCTACTCCTCCCTCTCCTCCTCCTCCTCCCTCTCCTCCTCCTCCTCCTCCTCCTTCTTCTTCTTCTTCTTCTTCTTCTTCTTCTTCTTCTTCTTCTTCTTCTTCTTCTTCTACTACTCCTCCTCCTCCTTATCCTCCTCCTTCTCCTTATCCTCTTCTTCTTCTTCTTCTTCTTCTTCTTCTTCTTCTTCTTCTTCTTCTTCTTCTTCTTCTTCTTCTTCTTCTTCTTCTTCTTCTTCTTCTCCTTCTCCTCCTCCCCTCCTCCGTATCCTCTTCTTCTTTTTCTTGTTGTTGTTGTTGTTGTTGTTGTTGTTGTTGTTGTTGTTGTTCGTCTTCTCCTCCTCCTCCTCCTCCCCCCTCCTCCTCTTCTTATTCTTCTTCTTCTTCTTCTTCTTAGTCATGTTTCACCATCTCATACGATGACCAGATTGGTTGATATTTTCTTGCAGTATCCAGCAGCGCATGGACAAGTGATCGTATTCATGAGGTACAAGGCAGAAATGGACCGTCGTATGAGAAACGCCCTGATCCGCATGTCCGGCCGCATCAAACAGTACGGACCGGGGCACATTGTGGGCGTGGCCAACAAGGTACAGCTGATCACGCGCTATCTGTCAGTTACAGCATCATCGTGTGCCATGCCAACTGGCGTAGGCGTTCATGTCTGTCAGAAGGCCTCTATCCTCTATTATCTGGACTAACTGCCGATATTCCTTCATGCCACCGTCTCAGAAAACCTCTATCCTCTATTATCTGGACTAACTGCCGATATTCCTTCATGCGACCGTCTCAGAAGACCTCGATCCTCTATTATCTGGACTGTCTGTCATCTACTGCCTATAGTGCCTTGCGGTGTGGGGCAGGGGGGTCTCGAGCCTGAGGACTAACTGCCTATAATCTTTCATGCCACTTCCTCAGCCAAAGAGCATCATTTATCTATGTCTTGCCTCTTTTCCACTGATCTTTCCTATTGTCACGGAGTTTTGCAATGTCTTTCTTTTTATCACATTACTAAAGAATGATGTTTGTCTCTTTGTGTTGTTTTTATATAATGTTCTACTTTCATTAGCCTCTTCAGGTAATCGTTGTTAGTTATTTCAGTAGTTCAAGGTATCTGCACCATGCGTCTCAGGTGCCATCTCCGTTGCTTCTCACTGGCACGTTGCCGTCTTGAAAGATGGCAGTTTGTTGCACTGTGTATAGCACAAAGAATCTACGGCTGAGACGTAGAGACCATGTGTTGCCCATGCAGCATGATCCTTCTCTCGGCCTGCTAGTTTATTCCAGAGGAAAGGTAACACCAAAACATCTGGAACAAGACAAGCTGCAAAAGCTCTCTGATCAGCAAAGCCACACTATAACTGTCCGCCTGTGGGAGCTACCATCCTAGACCAGTTGCCGACCAAGGCTTAGGGCCTGGTCTGCCCTGCTAAGACATATAATCACTAGGTTGCGTTTCTTTACCCAGGATAAGGCCCGTACCCTCCTAGTTGCGCCCCTCCGCCTGAAGCCGTTACACCCAAAGCGTAGAGGAAAAGACTTTCAGTCAAACCTCCCAGAGGAAAAGACTGTTCCCCTGGGACAATCAGCCTTGGAAATCGTCGATGGCCTTTGAGTCGGGAGATGGAGCACGCATGAGAATGTCCGGAGTGCAGTAATGTTGATTCTGTGACCAGGCATGGGCCTAGAATTTAACATCTGGGCGTGTTGCATCCAGCCATACAATAGACCTTTCTGTATTTGAGTCCATTGACCCGCTTTAACCACACACCCGATTCATTCAATCCACTGATAGTCATCAAATGTGTTGATCCTTTAAGACGAATTCAGCCACAACAAGGATACAGATAAGTAACCTTTGTATTTTCATGTAGTTGTGTTGGTTTGTGTTTGTTCTGTGCTGACGAAGGCGTTAGCTGCGACGTCCATTTTGTTGCTTGTAATCGTATTCTAGTAAAGCTCACCATCTTCTCGTGTTGTTTTTTTTTTTTTGTGTGTTTTGTTTTGTTTGTTTGTTTGTTTGTTTGTAAATCGTTCATTGTCTGATCTGTATTTGGTATGGTTAAACCAAAAACGTGTCCGGAAGCATGAATCTGCTCTCCGGATCTATGTTGTGCTAGAACCATCACATGTTGTAGGTCTGGGTGCGTGGAGGAATACGTGGCCAGTATTTCCCTGTCGTAGCCAGCGGCGACCCCAGGGATGGAACTCTGACCGCGCTCATGCCATCATCGGCTGAACTTGCCAGCCATTACAACAACGCACCTGCTACTGGTGTGGTTCATCATCATCATCATGTGCCATACCTGTAAGCATGGGCGGTCATGTTTCGCCATCTGACACAATCACCAGAGTCGTGGATCAGCTCTGTGTTCTTGTCTCGACCATGTCATATGGTCAAGACATCCAATTTACTTCAGGCAGAGATCTTCCTTTTGTTCTTTTCCCCTCAATCTTGCCAGTTGTCACCAAGTTCTCTAGTTTATTTCTTCTCATAATGTACCCACAACAATTTGACTATCTATGTCTAATTTTTCTAATCAGTTTACGGTTTTCATTTGTCTCTTGTAGGACTTGCTCATTGGTTTTTCTGTCTGTCCATGGTATTCTTTGCATTTTCTTCAGAAACCTCATTTCCACTGCCATTAGATGCTTTTCAGCTTGTCTGCTCACCGTTTACGTTTCACACCTATACAAAAGTACAGGTTTTATGCAGAACTTCAACACTCTTATTCTCGTTGCAATTGACATCTTTGTATTAGTCAGTATGTTTTCAATTTGGCAAAATGACTACCTTCGCCATCGCGATTATTGTGTGTGGTTACGGTAGGTTAACTATAGTACACGCAACTAGGATATGAACGAGGGTTGCTGTAAGTTACGGTAGGTTAACTATAGTACACGCAACTAGGATATGAACGAGGGTTGCTGTAAGTTACGGTAGGTTAACTATAGTACACGCAACTAGGATATGAACGAGGGTTGCTGTAAGTTACGGTAGGTTAACTATAGTACACGCAACTAGGATATGAACGAGGGTTGCTGTAAGTTACGGTAGGTTAACTATAGTACACGCAACTAGGATATGAACGAGGGTTGCTGTAAGTTACGGTAGGTTAACTATAGTACACGCAACTAGGATATGAACGAGGGTTGCTGTAAGTTACGGTAGGTTAACTATAGTACACGCAACTAGGATATGAACGAGGGTTGCTGTAAGTTACGGTAGGTTAACTATAGTACACGCAACTAGGATATGAACGAGGGTTGCTGTAAGTTACGGTAGGTTAACTATAGTACACGCAACTAGGATATGAACGAGGGTTGCTGTAAGTTACGGTAGGTTAACTATAGTACACGCAACTAGGATATGAACGAGGGTTGCTGTAAGTTACGGTAGGTTAACTATAGTACACGCAACTAGGATATGAACGAGGGTTGCTGTAAGTTACGGTAGGTTAACTATAGTACACGCAACTAGGATATGAACGAGGGTTGCTGTAAGTTACGGTAGGTTAACTATAGTACACGCAACTAGGATATGAACGAGGGTTGCTGTAAGTTACGGTAGGTTAACTATAGTACACGCAACTAGGATATGAACGAGGGTTGCTGTAAGTTACGGTAGGTTAACTATAGTACACGCAACTAGGATATGAACGAGGGTTGCTGTAAGTTACGGTAGGTTAACTATAGTACACGCAACTAGGATATGAACGAGGGTTGCTGTAAGTTACGGTAGGTTAACTATAGTACACGCAACTAGGATATGAACGAGGGTTGCTGTAAGTTACGGTAGGTTAACTATAGTACACGCAACTAGGATATGAACGAGGGTTGCTGTAAGTTACGGTAGGTTAACTATAGTACACGCAACTAGGATATGAACGAGGGTTGCTGTAAGTTACGGTAGGTTAACTATAGTACACGCAACTAGGATATGAACGAGGGTTGCTGTAAGTTACGGTAGGTTAACTATAGTACACGCAACTAGGATATGAACGAGGGTTTGCTGTAAGTTACGGTAGGTTAACTATAGTACACGCAACTAGGATATGAACGAGGGTTGCTGTAAGTACGGTAGGTTAACTATAGTACACGCAACTAGGATATGAACGAGGGTTGCTGTAAGTTACGGTAGGTTAACTATAGTACACGCAACTAGGATATGAACGAGGGTTGCTGTAAGTTACGGTAGGTTAACTATAGTACACGCAACTAGGATATGAACGAGGGTTGCTGTAAGTTACGGTAGGTTAACTATAGTACACGCAACTAGGATATGAACGAGGGTTGCTGTAAGTTACGGTAGGTTAACTATAGTACACGCAACTAGGATATGAACGAGGGTTGCTGTAAGTTACGGTAGGTTAACTATAGTACACGCAACTAGGATATGAACGAGGGTTGCTGTAAGTTACGGTAGGTTAACTATAGTACACGCAACTAGGATATGAACGAGGGTTGCTGTAAGTTACGGTAAGTTAACTATAGTACACGCAACTAGGATATGAACGAGGGTTGCTGTAAGTTACGGTAGGTTAACTATAGTACACGCAACTAGGATATGAACGAGGGTTGCTGTAAGTTACGGTAGGTTAACTATAGTACACGCAACTAGGATATGAACGAGGGTTGCTGTAAGTTACGGTAGGTTAACTATAGTACACGCAACTAGGATATGAACGAGGGTTGCTGTAAG
This sequence comes from Cepaea nemoralis, assembly GCA_014155875.1. Classification (NCBI taxonomy): domain Eukaryota; kingdom Metazoa; phylum Mollusca; class Gastropoda; order Stylommatophora; family Helicidae; genus Cepaea; species Cepaea nemoralis. Next base: position 141,507 of record JACEFZ010014597.1, read on the forward strand.
TTACGGTAGGTTAACTATAGTACACGCAACTAGGATATGAACGAGGGTTGCTATAGGTTACGGTAAGTTAACTATAGTACACGCAACTAGGATATGATCGAGGGTTGCTATAGTGAACAGCTCCTGTCAATGTCAATGCCACCATGTTCTAAGATTGTCATATTCAGATTTTACGTTTTGTTTTTGTTCGCTGGCTTTGAACTCAAGCGTAGACCACACACATGCTACTACTTCTAGTGTACTGGACTAATTTTTCCGTGTGGATCAGCGTTCCCTTTTACCAGTGCCCCTCGCCTTTGGGAGAACCCACTCCGACTTCAGGGGTACTTGTACTTATCCCCAAGTCAAGGACAAAAAGTCAAAATCTTAGTTCGGCTGACCGGTATATGGGTTGAACACGGTGCCTCGGAATTCGCATACCGGAAGATTAAGAGCGAGTATTCTTACCCATTCAGCCATGCTGACCTCCTTATTATTCTGATGATTTCTGATAGGTGTGTGTCGTTGAGGCCCCGCCCCATAGCGAATGGCTGCAGCGTGACGATTGGTGCTTTGTGGTGTTTGCCTTCCCCAACGAGCGTCTGGCCAATCTGTGGTATGTTAGTGAACCGGAGCTCAAGCAGCACGACTTTCTCCCGCCCAGTGATGGCGTTCAGCTTTTTTCCATGGACATCAGATACTTGCCTCAGATGGGTAAGTTTATTTTGTTGAGACAACATGTATGCCTTCTCATCATCATCATCATCATCATCATCATCATCATCATCATCATCATCATCATCATCATCATCATCATCATGTGCCATGCCGGTAAGCGTGGGTGGTCATGTTTTGCCATCTCACTCGATCACCAGAGTCGTGGATCAGCTCTGTGTTTCTGTCTCGACCATGCCACGAGGCCAAGCCATCCAGGTATTTGCTTCTAGGTCTTCCTCTTGGTCTGTTCCCTTCGATCTTACCAGTTGTCACCAAGTTCTCCAATTCATTTCTTCTCATAACATGCCCAAAAAATTTTGACTGTCTGCGTCTAATATCTCTAATCAGTTTACGATCTTCATTTGTTTCTTGAAGGACCTGTTCATTGGTCTTTCTGGCTGTCCATGGTATTCTTTGCATTTTCCTCAGAAACCACATTTCTACAGCCATCAGATGATTTTCAACTTGACTGCTCATTGTCCAAGCTTCACATCCATATAAAAGCACGGGTTCTATGTAGCATCTCAACACTCTTTTTCTCGTTTCAATTGACATCTTTTTATTGGTCAGTATGTCTTTCATCTTGCTAAAGGCTACCTTAGACATGGCGATTCTTGTTCTAATCTCTTCAAGGCATCTCCCATCAGATATTATTACTGTTCCGAGATAATTGTACCTATTCACTTGTTGAAGAATATTCCCATTTACTTGTATATTACATTGTGGTATTTCGTTCTTCCTAGTGACGACCATAATCTGTGTCTTTTTACAATTTAATTCTAACCCTCGTTGTTCACTGTGTGTAACAACTGCATCTACTAAATGTTGCAGGTCCTGTTCATTGTCTGCAATCAAGACTGTATCGTCTGCATATCTAATGTTATTGTGCATCGTCCCCCAATGTTGATTCCTTCCATATCTTCAATATTTCTGAAAATATTTTCACTGTACAGGGAAAACAGATCTGGAGACATTACACATCCCTGTCTCACACCTCTCTTAATAGGCTGATATTGACCTATTTCATTATCAATTCTTATGGCAGCTTGTTGATTCCAATATATGTTTTTTACAAGTCTAAGGTCTTTTCCATCAATTTGTAGATCTTCAAGCATCCTTATCATGTCGACATGTCTCACTTTATCGAAAGCCTTTGTGTAGTCAATAAAGCAAAGGTGTAGATCTTTGTTTACTTCTATAGATCGTTCAATTACGGTTCTCAGTAAATATACAGCATTTAATGTACCCTTTCCTTCTACAAACCCACATTGTTCTTCTCCTATTTCAGGTTGTATTTTCCTCCTAATTCTTTGCATGATAATTCTTAACAAAATCTTCGTGATGTGACTCATTATACTAATTGCCTTCTACAACAAGCTTTTGGCCAGCCTGTGGTATGTTAGGGAACTGGTGCTCAAGCAGCACAACTTTCTCCCGCTCAGTGATGGCTTTCAGTTTGAATCCATGGACATCAGATACATGCCTCACATGGGTTAGTTTATTTAGCGGTGGCAACAAGTTTACCTTTCCTACGAGTGTTTGACCAGCTTGTGGTTTGTTAGTTAATGGATCTCAAGCAGCACGACTATCTACCGCCCAGCGAGGGTGTTAAGCTATTCTGTATGGATAACATCCTCCTCCTACTCCTCCTCCTCCTCCTCCTCCTCCTCATTCTTCTTCTTCTTCTTCTTCTTCTTCTTCTTCTTCTTCTTCTTCTTCTTCTTCTTCTTCTTCTTCGCCTGCTTTTCTTCTTTATCTCCTCCTCCTCCTCCTCTTCTTCTTCTTCTTCTTCTTCTTCTTCTTCTTCTTCTTCTTCTTCTTCTTCTTCTTCTTCTTCTTCTTCTTCTTCTTCATCATCTTCTTCTTCTTCTTCTTCCCACTCTTCGCTGCATCTATTCGGGTACATACTGCAGAAATCATGTAACAGAAACTAAATAAGATAAACCCGTCAAGCTGAAATATACAACATACGTTCACACAGTAATTTTAATTGTCTGCAACGGTAATTTTAAACTGACTATCAATAAATCATGTCTTTTACAACTTAGTAAGGTGTGTTATAATTATACACTGACCTCTGTGTTGTGGAACTCTTCTGGCGTGCAGGTAAAAACACATTCAACTGGATGGAGTTGACAGACATCAAAAGCAAGTCCTACCTCCAGTCTGAGTACATCGACAAAGCGGCTCGTCTCCTGGACTCCAAGTGCGTCAACCACGGCGTCGTGTTCGTCAAGGTTGGTTGTCACCCCTGAGTCAAGTGTCACTACCGTTCGGTAGATTTTCTCAGTATGATGCAAGTCTTGGACATGCCGCCCCTTACATGTTTTTTTAAAAAAATGCCGATCCCTTATGAAGCCCCCTTACGGTGCCGCCTGATGCGGCCGCCTCTCTGTAGCATAGCACGGCACGACCCTGGTCAGTGTGTCAGTGGCACTGACGCAACACATGATACTATGGGTGCTGCTACATGCATGTCTGTCATTGCTACTTCCTTTATTACCGCTACTATAACCGCTGCTGCTGCTGCTGCTGCTGCTGCTGCTGCTGCTGCTGCTGCTACTACTACTACTACTACTACTACTACTACTACTACTACTACTACTACTACTACTACTACTACTATTATTATTATTATTACTTCAGCCACTACTACTACTACTACTACTACTACTACTACTACTACTACTACTACTACTACTACTACTACTACTACTACTACTACTATTATTATTATTATTACTACAGCCACTACTACTACTACTACTACTACTACTACTACTACTACTACTACTACT